>ML786748.1:856575-878039 GCA_009831015.1 Picea engelmannii | reverse complement strand
ATTAGAATGATGTATGTCAAGTTATTTATGAAAAATATAATAATTGTGTAAAAGAAAGATAAAATTAATGAATTTTAAGTGCCAACAACTTAAAAATTCATGAACATATAGTTTTTTCTTATGCAACCTAAGCAAAGATCATCGCACATAATTAATAAACTTAATAGTTACAAAGGTTAACATATTACAAAATAGAAATATAAGCTCAAGTAATCATCCACTTATCATATTGTTATTAAATTTTTAACTGTTTGACATGATTAGATAAAGACTTGATAAATTTGATAATGTAACCTTATTCATAACCATATTTTAAAATAAGATGGTATTTGACTCCTCTATCATTATTTTAGTTTTATACAATATTCATTTAACTTTAATAGTCTATTTTGTGTAGATTTTGTAATTATTAAAAACAATTTCTATGTTTGAATTTTATTATTATTATTATTATTATTATTATGCACATTTACTGGATATTTTCTAAAATCAAATTTGATGAAGCGAAGGGAAAGGAAAAATTATATATTATTTAAATCACTAATAAACAAAAATTTTAATAAAGAAGAAAGAGATAGGTGATAATTGAATTTACAAATAGTTGTATATTGTTACCATGTCCAGGAATTTGCAATCAAAACATATAACTACCATGAGCATGAATTGACAACCAAAAGAGTTGCATTGTAATTAATACTTTAAAAAGGGCCAAAACTCAACTCATTTCAAAAAATTGAGTAATCCACTTCAAATGGTATACATGTATATGCCATTGGAGCGGTTAAGATATAAATTTGTATTCCCTATGTATACATCCAACTCCAATTTGCATTCAGTCTGGGTGCATCCAACTCCACCTGGCAGCAGTTAAGATCTAAATTTGCATTCACTATGTATGCATCCAACTCCAATTTGCATTCACTATGGGTGCATCCAACTCATTGTTGAAGAGATCACAACCCGTGGGAGAGGGAGAAGGAAACTATGGAACTTTGTTCATGGATAGTATACCAAGAAGTAGTATGCACAACCATCTATGTGACTTATAGAGAGTTATAGAGATAGTTTGGATGAGGTATATACATAAGAGGAAACTCCTAAAAAATATTAGGAGATAAGAAATGTGGAGATGGAAAAAAGAGGTCGAGAAGGAGACATCAAATGAGACTGAATAATCAGAGATAACAAATATTGTATTGTATTTTTTTACAAGATAGTTACAGTATCCTTAAAAATTTAGTTTATTAAAAAAAATATTATGAAAAAAAAATTGCACTTCACATGTATTTATTCCACTTACATGAATTTAATGAGCTCAATGAATAGATGTCATAGTTATCTAACATTAAAACTTCAAACTTTTGTTATCTGTGTTTGAAAAAAAATTGCATTGCGTGTTAACTAAAACTCAAAACTTAAGTATAACCTATGATTGAAAAATTCCATTTTGTTATAGCTCTGCCAAAAGGCATCAAATTGGTTAGCCAATTAGATGTGTGATAAAATTAATTTAAATATTATAAAAACATAATTGTTTTGTTAAGCATATGTACAACATTGGACAACAAGAAAAATATTCATAGTCAAAGGAAAACTAATGGATGGTCAACGATGAAAAGAATGTTATAGTTTTGGTCGTCTACATGGATTAATAGTAATATACTCATTTTACATGTTTGGAAAAAGAAACATAATTTGTCCATCCCCGTGTTTTGTTAGATAGGGTTTTTACTATACACTTGCAGTTTTGATGACATTTCACCACAAAGTTCCTATATATGTTGATCTTGAGCAGCACTTGTGTCAAGCTTGAGAGATATGAATCTTTTCTTTACCACTTCTATTATGGATTATTTAATACCAATTCATCAATTGTGAAAGGACTCTTCAAACAATTTCATCATAGGATGTTCCTATATAGGAGGGCACATACTTTCATCCATGAATAACTCCAAAAGTATAATAATATTGATAGGTCACATTCCATGCATGACTTCCTCTTTAATGATCCATTTGTAGCCAAAAAGGACCCATTTCCAATGAAGAGAGGTAGCTTTTATCCATTGTATTTGTGTTGGCTTATAGAAAAGTTAAAAGACACGTAACTTTGTAATAAATGTTTGGCATAGATTAGGCCTTAGAAACATAGGGTATAAAACCCCCACTAAGCATAAATGTTAACTATTGGGTACAAACGAGGCCATAAAAGCATGTGGTCGATATAAACTTAGACCTAAAAAATGTAAATTATATTTTTTATTATGATAAATGCAATTTGGAATGATGTATCACATTCTTGGTTATGCATAGATGACATGTCTATTAGTTCATAGGACATGGCATGTGTAGTCAATATAAAAAAATAGAAGTGTTAGGAAATGAAATATGCAAAACCAAACCTTTTTAACAAGGTGTAGAGTCTATAAGACTATAACCAATTGGAAACATTTGGATTAAAGATGTATAGTCTAGTGTTAACCGTCTTTGTCATGAATAAATCATGAAATACATGGTGAATATAAATTTGAAGTTCAAGAAAGAAATAAATAAATAAATAAATAAAAATCCCATTCATACATGAAATTGGCTAGAGATTTCCTGTTAGATAGAAGATTTGTAGGCCCCTAAAAGGTTTCCCAATGTCAACCATATATTCATATTTGATTTTTCTCAATAATTAATATCAATCCGTTTAATTGAAAATTAGCATTGGAGGGAAGTTTTAAATGTCTATGACCTTGTAATGCAATTTAAGTAGTTAGAAAAAAAAAAAAAAAAAAACTATACTCTTATAGTACGTAAACTCTTGTAGGAAAGGATCAAAATTTATTGTAAACATGGTTAATACACCCTTTTGGCATACATTTGATTTCTATACAATGCTTTTGAAACTATAAAATGGAGAAACAATGTTTACACATACATAACTCAATGGCATCCTAGCAAAATGTATTTTCCATAGTTCTCTTACCAAACCTACAACTCATTGAAAATTTCAAGGAACATGCATCTTCTTGATAGAGTGGAAAAATCCAAGAGTGCTTAGAAATACTTATTATGCAAAAAAATATACAATTCCTTGATATAATATTATCACATTAACCCATAAATGCTCTCAGTTTTAGGGTGACATCACTGATCAGATATAATACTCAAAATATCAAATAAAGGTACCTATGATCAAAGGATGTATGCTTTGCACATGAGAGATACTACTTATATTCCCCTTGATTGAAACTTTCATTTAGATTCTACTTTCTTCAATATGGATATCCCTAATTTCCATATAAAAAAGTAAAAGTTATCGAAGCTATAAGATATTAACTTTAAGGAGATAGCATGTCACACACCTGACCCCCTAAGTAACCTTTTAAGGGGTGGGGGTATAAATTTTCTACTTTCCTACAGCTCCCTGAATTCCTCAAATGAGGACACCACAGTCATGTTCTCACCGAGATCTTTCCAACGACTAAAACCTTGCCCAAAATCAAGCTCTGGTCTGAAATTTATAGCCTTCCAAAGTTTTTGGGGCGTCATTGGCCAACGGTTATCCCCTTCACCACGTGGCATCCACGTAGCTTCACCCTTCTCATACCATTTGACATGGCATGGTCATGACCTGGTTCGTCACTCCCTGGCGATGATGCGGTTGCTGGTTGAAGGGAGTATCTCCCAATTTTTGCAAACATTGGGCCTTTGGCCCTTTGTCATTCTTGTATAGGTTTACAACATCCCTGGAGACCCGAAGTCTCGAAGTCTCCTTCTTCTCTAGAATCTATGGTGGAGCTTTATCCACCCTTAGATCCGACGGTTGAGATTTTTCCGCACTTAACACATGGTTTAGAATTGACGAGGGGGGGTCCCACACATAAATCACGACCAATCCGATGACGCCACATGGAACCATCCAGGTATTCCACATCACTATAGCATACGCAAGCCCATCCAATCGGAGTTGGACACTACAACATGGGAAACTTTGGCGCTTTGGCACTTCGGTGCTTCAGCGTTTAAACCACCTTCCTACATCCTCAAATTTTCCCAGAGCCCCGGAGTCTCGAATTTTTGGACTCTCGAAGAGGGTCCCACACACGTACATACGACGATACTTAAGGCTAATCATGGGATTTATTTAATCTTGGTAATTAAATATTATTCCAGTATTAGAGCATATCCCAGGCTATGCTTTAATTCAAACTCCTAAAGTCCCGAAGGCCGAAGTCTCGAAGTCACGTGGACCATTGATCTGAGATCCTTCGAGATCCTCCTTAGTCATTCGATCGAGAATAGTGGAAGGATAAAATAAGCAAGAGTATTGACCGGCATCATCCGGTCTTCACTACTTCATGACTTCCCCATATGGTAATACTTCAGAGAGGTTGAAGGATACGGGGATATATGAGTCGTGAATTCGCGAAGTAGAAAAATCCCGTCAATCGTTCGATGAAGTAGATGGTTTGGGTGTCTTATCCACCTTTGATCTGTAAGAGGACGATGATAACGATTAGACCGTTGATATGTGATCATGATCAATGGTGTATAAACTCCTTGTAACTAAGGAGTTGGTTAGGGTTTAATGAGGAGGCGAATCCCACAGTAACGGATAGAAAATCGCCAGTTGCCATTCAAACCATAAAGTAACTATGCCCACAGGTTTTCTTCGACAGGATTAGAGTGTCATGTGGTTCAAACATCCCAGAGTCTCGGACCTCTGAAGTCCTGAAGCTCAGATATCTTAGCTCCTTTTGAGCATAGCGAAGGGTTCCAGGACCCTGGTCATATGGGACTTCAACAAACCCTAGTGGGATACACTCTTAAATATTATACAATATTTGGTTAAGTCTGTGGGCTCGAGCCTGTGGTCACTTGGGAGAATGGTTTGAAGGAAGCACCCTCAATTTACAGAACGCGGACTCTATAATAGGAAAAAGGAAATTTCAAGGGATTAACGAGTTCAGAACAATCGTGTAGATTCCTTCCCAACTCTATAATTTCAGATTTGGTCCTTGAACAATCCTTTTGAGGACTACCACATATAGACTTGGAGCGAAGGTCATCTCTCCATTTTCCCCAATTTTGTTTAAGACCCATTAATAACAGTCCTCTTTTACTAAACGGAATTAAACAGAAATCCATTGGCAGAATATGATATTCAAATTCTATTTCAATTTTCCCAGGCCACTATGCCTAGAGAGCCACAGAGTCTACCATTCAAACACGATAAAATTTCATGCTAGTATCTGACTCAAGAAAATATGTATTACAACAAAACTAGTCAATACGATATAAACCCAGAATTTCACTTATCTAAAACCTTGAAATTAGTTGGAAACTACTGAAGGGGTGCCCTTTTTCCACCCAACCATAAGCACAATTTCTCTTGGAGTAATTTCTCAACTGGCCGCCCCCTAGCTAGATCATGATTCCATGAGAGGGATTCTACTTGATCTTAGCAACAACAAGGGACAAATGTTACTCTCCCTTTTCCACAAGAACCTAGAAGTTCAGCTTTATATCCACCAAGCAAGGGAGTCTGCTAAGATTATTCACTCAATCATTGTAGCTTCGTTTATCATCTTGATTAGAAAACACTATCCAAGTGTTCATGTAACCAGAACAACTTATTTCTCAGTTCCCTTCAGAACCAGAGAGCCTCGTGTGCTCTTCTCTTCTTGATTGGTCCTCATACCCATTCATGTGTCTCTTCTTCTACCCTCTCCCAATGATTTTTTCTTCCTTTTATTTCCTTTTCCAACAATATTTCGTGGGTCAGATCAGAAAGTTTCCAGATGAGTAATCTTCCCATCTCCTCATTGAATCATGAGGAAGACTTCCCAACTACCATCTTGACTGGTAATTAAGTATTTTTGGGCCGGAAGATTGTTCTAAGTCTATGCAATTTATATCCAGCAGAGTACCAGCCTAGTAGGGGTCATATCACCATTATCGGTTCCCATTACCATCCTTATCACACACCATGATCTATTTGGCAACCTTCTTTCAACATTCATGCCACAATTTACTTTTATTAATTAACAAAATGTATACATTACCTTATATAGCAAGGTTCATTGTTTGTCCAACATTCACATGACATATCTTTCCATAGTCTTGTTCACAATAATAATAATAATAATTACAATCTAGGGGAAGTAGGGGTGTTACAATCCCCTCCCCCTTAAAATGAACATTGCCTCGTTGTTCTACCGGTCGTTGTGGTTTTTATGTACAGCGGTGAACAAAAATGGGTATTCATATTTCATGGAATCCTCCAATTCCCATGTAGCTTCATCTGGACTAAAGTGTTTCCACTTCACCTTGACCTGGGCAATGGTTCTATTCCTAAGTGGAATTTATTTCATGTCTAGTATGCATTGTGGTTATGGTGGGAATTCTCCCTCCAGTTCCACTTGGATCACAGACCATTCAATTATATGATTAGAGGCATGTACATATTTCTTCAATAATGAAACATGGAAAAAATTATGCACTTTTAATGTGGGAGGAAGTGCTAGTCTATATGCTACATGTCCCACTCTATCTAGAATTTCAAAGGGTCCACAAAACCGAGGCTCCATCTTGGTACAGGTTCCCATTCTCAAGGAAATTCTTCTTTGTCTGATTTGAAGGTACACATGATCCCCTACTTTGAACTCCCTATGAGTCCTATTTTTTTCTGCATAGATCTTCTACATGTCCTGAGCTACCTTTAGATTCTATTTTATTTGAACTATTTGTTGTTCCATTTCTTTTAATAGTTATGGCCCAAGGGTTATTTTGTCTATTGGGTTATTCCAACTGGTTATTCTTTAGAGAGCCTCAAAAGGGCTCATCTTCAATGACTCTTGATAGCCATTGTTATAAGAAAAATCTATCAGTGATAGGTAGTCTTCTAACTTCCTGGGCTGATGCATAATATGCATATTTAACATGTCCTCTAATACATGATTTACCCTCTCTATTTTTCCATCCATTTGAGGGTGATAAGATGTACTAAATAGCAATTTAGTTTCAAAACCGACAAACAGAGATTTCCAAAAATTTGAAGTAAATTTTGTATCCCTGCCAGATATGATCTCCTTAAGCATTCCATGTAGTCTAAATATTTATTTCATGAAGATATTGGAAATATTTATTTCCTTGAAAATTGAATTTACAAGAATTAAGTGAGAATCCTTGCTCATCTTATCCACAACTACCATAATAGCATCATTTTGTTTGCTTGATTTAGGAAACCCTGTGATGAAATCCATGGAGACGGTTTCCCATTTCCACTCTGGAATTGGTAGGGGATGCAACAGGATTGTTGGGTGCATGTGATCCACCTTAACCTACTAACATTCTAAGAACTTAACCAAGTATTCATATATGTTCTTCTTCATCCTCATCCAATAAAATAGTTTCTTGGTGGCTGTGATCATTTTTTGATAACCAGGGTGACCAGTGTATGGTATTTTATGCAATTCATCCATTATGAACCTCTTCAAGTAGTCACAATTTGGGATATATAACCTACCCTTGTAAGTTAGCAAGCCATCAGTCAACAATTGATAGCTCTCATACTTCAACCCTGTGGGATCTTGCTCTATGAATGCTTTCACAGTTTTGAAAAAATCATCTACTTCTTGTGCACTTCTGACTCTGTCATTGATGTCTGACTCATAGGTACTCACAACTACCAAGTGAATCAGCTTCATACTTCTACTGAGGACATCAACCACTATGTTTTCATTTCCCTTAATATGTTTGATTTCAAAATCAAATTCACTAAGGAGAGCCATCAACCTAGCTTGCCTAGCATTGAGTTTGGGTTGGTCAAACAAGTATCTCAACCCACTGTGATCTGTCATAAGTATGAATTTTATGCCTAGGAGGTAATGCCTCCAAATTTTTAAATCATGTACTATGGAAGCCAATTCCAAGTTGTGGGTCACATAATAGATTTCATGTTCATTTAATTTTTTGGATTCATAATAGATTACATGTCCTTCTTGGATGAGGACTCCTCTGAGTCCTTCCTTGCTAGCATTTGTATGCAACAGGAAATCCCGATGTGGGTATACAAGTTTTAGTATTGGTGCATTGGTTAAAAGGTGTTTTGGTTGGTGAAAACTCTTCTCACATTCTATGGTCCAAAAAAACTTAAATCCCTTTTTTCTGTATAGAGGTTATTGGGAAACCAATCTGGGAGAACCCGTTTATGAACCTTCTATAGTATCCTCCTAGGCCCATAAAGGATATAACATCAGATACATCCTTGGGAGTAGGCCAATCCATGATGGATTTATCTTGTCAGGGTCAACTACCACTCCTTCCTCAGTGATGACATGGCCTAAGTAATTAACCCTTTTTGGAAAGAAATCACACTTACTAAACTTTGCATAGAGCTTGTGTTCTCTTAGAACTTGAAGCATGGACTTGAGGTGTTCTTCATGCTCTCTCCTACTCTTAGAATATATTAGAATGTCATCTATGAAGACCAACACAAATCTGTCCAAGAATTTACTGAGTACATTATTTATCAAACACATAAACACTAGTAGAATTTGGAAAATAAATTACTATGTGACTAAAAATTTTAATCATGACATGAAAAAATGACTAAATTCTACTATTTTTTTTCAACACAGTTACAAATGACTAAATAGGTGACTAATTTGATTGTTGGAAAAAAAAACACATCTAAACAATTAGTCACACAAATAACAATGACTAAATAAATGACTAATTTTATTGTCGGGTAAACACAACTAAATAAATATTAGTCACACAATATAATTTGCAAATTGTATATACATTATAGCTATGTGAATGATTTAAATATATTAATCAATGGTTATGAAAAATATATCATATTTTGTAATATTATAATATTGTTTTTATAATAATTCCCTTTATCATTTCACTCATTTCATGACATACTTTCACGACATATGACAAATGTTGACAATTAATGTATTCAGACTACTCTTTGAAGCGGTATTGATCACATTCATAATTTGGTGAGGGTACATAGAATTAATGAGCGCACAAAAGGTGGGAGAATATGGTGCTCTTTATAATTTGATGAGGGTGCAAAGAAGGTGGGAGAATACGATGCACTTCAGGTAATTATATAGCTAGTCCATGGGCGTAGAGGGAATGGGTGCAGATGGAATGGGTGTAGTGGTAAATATTCAACAGGGAAGAGGGAGGTGTGTTTGGGGTTTCAGGTAATTATACAGCTATTCCATGGGAACAGAGGGAGTGGATGTAGTGGTAAGTATTCGACGGGGAAAGGGAGGTGTATTTTGGGATTTCGACCTGAGTAATATTGTGAAAAGGGAGTGGGTGTAGTGTTAAATATTCGACAAGGAAGAGGGATTTCTAATTGGGTTTCCGGCATGACCAATATTGGAGCATGTGAATAGTATTGGAGCAGGTAAGGCCTGAATTGGAGCCATAGCTGACCATATGAGAGGGGTTTTGGTTAATTGGACCATTGGATCTTAGAGTCGATCAGAGGAGAGGAGTTTTAGTTAATTTGAGTATTGGAGGTTGTATAGGTATATAAGAAGCTTCCATGTGTTGGAAAAATTGTCATTCATGTGTTTTCATTGATGTCAACAGTATATTAGTCAACAGAAGATGTCAAACAGTATGATCGAAAGATCAAAACTTGGAAGGAAAAGCGTAAGCTCAACAATCGTCCGATCAGAGTTAGAAGCCTCAACAGTTGTTTGATCAAGAGGTTGACCGTGTTGAATGTCTAATATAATATGCATCGGTCATATGAGTGACCGTGGGCTTGAGGACCATTGAAATATTGTGACCGTCAGATCTGCAAGCCATCAACGAAAGGAATGAATTGCGAAGAGAAAAAGTAGAATTAAATCACTTGTTAGTTATAATCTGTCTAGATCGTCAAATCACACAGCTTCAATGATCTACGACTGCAGTTGATCCAACTAACGACCAGTTAAGTAATATTAAATCATGACCGTCGGATGTGCAATCACAAAATCTACAGAAGGGATAGATTGTAGATATTGAAAAGAAAATTAAATCACTCATAAATTGTAGCTCTGCAATCATCATCGACCATTGATCTACTTCGAGAATCTTCATAGCCATCGAATAATATCAAAGTGGAAGGACAGGATAAAGCTACAAGACCTGCATTGCAGAATAGATCGAACCATTGATCTAAAGTACCTGAACAATGAACAGAATTCACTTTGGGTATAAAGAAGCGAGTAACTTACGCCCCGTCAGTTGGAGATTTTAAATACCTGGAACCCAAAAATATGAAGTGAATAAGGACCATCGATCTACTCAGTGGAAGGATAGTGTAAGTGGAAAAGTTAACCGACATCAAGGGGTCTCCATCGTTGATAACTCACACAACAGGTGATCACTCCGGAGGAAAATGGAGCAGTGTTTATTCGAAACTTCCGAAGTCTGGAACATCGAAATCCTGAAACGGGCATAAATCGTCTAATCTGAAAGATCGCTTCAGGAGCATTCTCAACCATTGATCATACTACAGCAAAATTTGAGGCCTGAGAATTACGAAGCCCGAAGATGCAAAAGGATCTCAACCATTGATCAAGAGAGGGACACACGTCAGTCGTTTGTCAGGTCCGGAAGAATGAGATTCGGAGGAAAGAAGGTGTTGAGATCTAAAATATTTGAAGTCCGAAGACTCGGAGTAAAAGGTGGTCGTCCATCTCATTGCATGATTAAGTCCTAACCATCGGATTTAATAGTGAAAGGATGAATGTAAGGATCAAAGCTGACCGTTGATCTGTTTCCATGAAATAAACCATCCGATCTAAATTCTAAAGGTTTGAAATCTTGAAATCTTGAAGTTTCGAAGTGCGAAGTTCTGTCAACCATCCATCTTGTCAAAATATCGAATCGTGACAATTGATTTGACAAAAGAGCTCAAGCACTCGTTTGTCTTAGCATATGGTTACCACCGATGGTCATAAGATATAAGAGTTTTAAAAGGAAATTGTTATACATCGCTATAGTCGGTAAGCCCATGGTTATGTAATGCTCGGTCATATGAAATGTCTTGAAGGAAGCGCCTCCATAGAATTTTGTCTCTATGAAAATAACATATATTCGGGATCGAGTATAAAGGATTAAATTGATCCATGACTGTGATCAATTTATGAAAAACCTTCACGGTAAAATAAATAAACAGTAATTAAGACTAAATTAATCGAAGAGGTGCGATGGTCGAAATGAAGGGACACGATTGTGTCACACTCACACCATTTGAAAAGTATATAATCAAGGAAGAGTGTTGAAAAGACATGTGTCTCTACAATCCAAATCAGAAGATCAAAAGCTAAAGCAGATTCCAGGAAGAAAAGTTAATACCTATGCATTAAGGATGGTTGGGTGGTGCAAGGGCAAGTTAGTGCCTACAGAGGGAGTTGGTTCTTCCTTGTCAATTGTAGATGACTAAGCAGGGGGTCATAGCCTCCTACCAGTTGGTGTTGGTAAACTAGGGTTTGGGTGCATCATGGTCAGTTGGTGTTGATAAAAAAGGAAGTACATATTCCTTCTATGTAACATGTAAAACAAATTTTGCGGTTAATAGAAAAGAGTTTGTGGTTTTCCCAATTGGGTTCCATGATAAAAATATTGTGTTTAGATTATGTTTGCATTAATAAATGAAAAATTGATATAATTTTTGTGTCACTGATTCACCCTCCCCCCCCCCTCTCAGTGACAGGATCTGATCCTTCAATTGGTATCAGAGGAGGTTCCTTCAGCACAGTCTAAAAAACTTGAAGGTAGATCTTGAAGATGGATCAACAAGAGGGAATGTCTAACAACAAAGCACCATTGTTCAATGGAGGAGGCTATTCTCTGTGGAAAATAAGAATGAAAAAATTCATTTTGGCTCTTGGTTTTGACATCTAGCAATCTGTTGTAGATGGTTACATTGTAGCAACTACTCCACCCAAAGACTCTGGAGGAAAGAAAATCTGTAATGACAACTCAAAAGCAGTTAATGGAATTCTAGCAGGGTTGACTAATTCTATATGTGTGAAAGTTATGCATTGAAAATCAGCCAAAGAAATCTGGGTCAAATTGGAGGTTGTATATGAAGGAGATGACAAAGTCAAGTAAGCCAAACTACAGACCTATAGAACTCAATTTGAAAATCTAAAAATGAAAGAACAAGAAAATATTGTTGAGTACTTTCATAGGGTAGATGAAGTGGTTAACTCAATTAGAGCGGCAGGAGAAGAAGTTACAAATAAAACCATTGTTAAAAAGATACTAAGGTCATTACCTATGAGATATGATGCAAATATTTCTTCAATTGAAGATAGATCTGATCTAAGCACACTCACAGTTGATCAGCTCCATGGAATTTTTACAGCATATGAAATGAGAATAGGGAATGATAAATCAGCAAAGATGAAACATTTTTCAAAGAATCTAAGATAAAGATAAATCAGAAGCAAAATCTTCAATCCTGCCATCATGAAGAATCTGATGTGGAAGAAGCCAATTTCATTAGAAAACTTTAGAAAGGATCAGGGAAGTACAAATGCAAGCTTCCTTTCAAATGTTTTAACTGTGGAAAAGTTGGTCATTTTTCATCCAAGTGTCCCTATCCCAAGGAGGACCCTGAAGATGAAGAAAATAAGACCAAACAATACCAGAAGAAGGAAAAACCCAACTAAAAGAAAAAGTTCTACAAAGGGAAAAAAAAAATTCTACTCAAAAGAAGAAAACATCAGCTCGTCAAAGTCCAGTGACAACGATGAATCTGATGATGATGAAGTCCTTTTCTTAGGTATTGAAGAATCTAATGAGATAGAAAAAATTAAACATGAGAAGGAGTTAGAAGATGAAGCAGAAGTTAATATGGAGGAAGAACTTATCAGTGCCTTGAATGAATTAATAAAATACAAAACTAGATATAGACAATTGAAAAGTTGTGTAGTTGAACAAAAAGAAAAGCATGAACAAGAATAAAAGGAGATGGAAAAGATCATGAGAAATCTGAAAAAACAAATCTTAGAAGCAAATAAGATCGAAGAAAGTCTTGAAAACTCTCTTAAGGAAAAACAAATAACTTGTGAAAGAATGGAGGCAGAAATAGTTCATCTAAAAAGGGAACTGGATACAAAAATCATTCAAACAAAATCTAAAAATAGCTCTAAAATATTAGATAAGATTATTACCATGCAAATGGATTCAGGTAATAAAAATGGAATAGGTTATTCTCAAAAGGAAATCCATGTTAACTCAAAATCTTATGCATATGCTCTTCTTAGTACATTCAAGAAGAAAAATGAAGAGAAGTTAAGTAATGATCAGAACTCTAGAAGATTACTTCCACCCATCAGGAAGGAAGACAAGGAAATACCAAAGAAGTTTTATCAAAACAGGTATCCTCTCATTTTCCTTGGTTATTGCTTTGCATGCTCTAATTTAGGACACAAATCTATAAATTGTAGAGCATATAGAAAGAAAAATCTGAAGGTTAAGAACTATATCCTTAAGGATAAACAAGCAACAAATCGAGTTAAAAGTGGAAACTATAACTCCTTTGCACCTCTACAAGAAGGGGACTTACAATGCTTCAGATGTCATAACCATGGACATAAGGCCATTAATTTCATATTAATGGAAGTCTCAGAGCAGCCAAAGTTCATTAGAGAACAAAAGAAACTTTGGAGAGAAAAGACATCAAAAAGGAAATGTCTTATTGCCCTAAAAACTCAAGATAAAAAGGATCTCTAGTATGTTGATAGTGGGTGCTCTAAACATATGACAGGTAACAAGGACAAGTTTTTAGACTGAAAGAAAGAAAAAGTTAAAGTTACATTTGGTGATAATGCTTCAAGTAACATACTTGGGAAAGGCACTGTGATCTTGGGAAAAGACAAAGTCAGAAATGTGCTACTTTTCGAAAAATTGAAGCCTAGTTTATTAAGTGTCAGTCAAACCTATGATCAGGGACACTTCTGCATCTTTGATTCCCAAAAATGTGATATTAGGAGAAAAGGCACAGGAAAATTAGTTGGTACTGCTCCCAGAACTCTTGAAAATGTATATATACTAGATGCAAAATTGAATGAGGAGTGTCATATAAATTCAGTAGATGAAAGTTGGCTATGGCATAGAAGGTTGGGGCATATTAACTTTGACAATCTTGTGAAAGTCAGCAACCTTGGTGCAGTAAGAAACTTGCCAAAAATCATAAAACCCTTGAATGTTATGTGTAGACACTGTCAACTAGGGAAGCAAACTAGAATAAGGTTCAAGGCAAAAGAATACACAACCTCTAAACCTTTAGAGCTTGTTCACAATGACCTATGTGGACCTACGAGGACCAAGGGTTTGCAAGGAGAGTCTTACTTTATGTTGTTCATTGATGACTTTCTAGAATGGGTTGGATATGTTTTCTCAAAGAAAAATCAAAAGCACTCAACAAATTCAAAGCCTTTAAAACCCTTGTTGAAAATGAAAAGGAGACAAAAATCAAATGCCTTAGATCAGAAAATGGTGGTGAATTCACCTCAAAAGAGTTTGATGTCTTTTGTGAAACCTAATGAATAAAAAGACAATTCTTTGCTTCCAGAACACCTCAGCAAAACAGGATTGTTGAGAGAAAGAATAGAACAGTTCAGGATGTTGCAAGGACTATGCTCAATGAAGCAAAATTGTCAGATGGATATTGGAGGGAAGTTGTAAGCATAGCAATATACATTTTGAACAAAGGTCAGCTGAGGGTTAATATTGATAAGACCCCTTATGAACTATGGTTTGGAAGATCTCCATCAGTAAAATACTTCAAGGTCTTTGGAAGTAAATGCTACATCAAAATACTAGATGAGAGTCTTGGAAAATTTGATGCTAGATCTGATGAAGGTATGTTTCTTGGATATGCTTCAAACAAAAAAGTATACAGATGCTATAATATTAGATCACATAAGATTGTTGAGAGTGCATATGTCATAAAACCCTCGAATGATATGTGTAGACACTGTCAAATAGGGAAGCAAACTAGAATAAGGTTCAAGGGAAAAGAATACCCAACCTCTAAACCTTTAGATCTTGTTCACACTAACCTATGTGGACCTACGAGGACCAAGAGTTTGCAAGAAGAGTCTTACTTTATGTTGTTCATTGATGACTTTACTACAATGGGTTGGATATGTTTTATCAAATAAAAATTAGAAGCACTCAACAAATTCAAAGCCTTTAAAACCCTTGTTGAAAATGAAAAGGAGACAAAAATCAAATGTCTTAGATCATAAAATGGTGGTGAATTCACATCAAAAGAGTTTGATGTCTTCTGTGAAACCCAAGGAATAAAAAGAAAATTCTCTGCTTCCAGAACACCTCAACAAAACGGGATAGCTGAGAGAAAGAATAAAACAGTTTAGGATGATGTAAGGACTATGCTCAATGAAGCAAAATTGTCAGATGGATATTGGAGGGAAGTTGTAAGCATAGCAGTATACATTTTGAATAGAGGTCGGCTTAGGGTTAATAGTTATAAGACCCCTTATGAACTATGGTTTGGAATATCTCCATCATTAAAATACTTCAAGGTCTTTGGAAGTAAATGCTACATCAAAAGACTAGATGAGAGTCTTGGAAAATTTGATGCCAAATCTGATGAAGGTATTTTTCTTGGATATGCTTCAAACAAAAAAGCATACAGATGCTACAATATTAGATCACATAAGATTTTTGAGAGTGCATATGTCAAGGTAGATTACCTAAAATGATAAGGATCAAAAATCAAGAAACCATATCTAAAAATGAAGATAAAGATGATGATGAGACATTCAACACACAACTAGAAGGAATAGAAGAGAATGAAAAAGAAAGGGAAGAAGATAATATGGATACTAGTGAAAGAGAATAATATAGTCAATATGAAGAGATAAGATAAGAATTCCCAAGAAGAGATACAAATACACCCTCAAGAATTACTCAAAAGAATCATCTCGAAGAACTGATTATTGGAGATATGAATGATGGAGTGCACACAAGAAGACAACTACTGTATCAAATAGAAATGGAATTATTGTCATATGTTGAGCCTACATCAATCAAAGAGGCATGTAAATATGATAATTGGATCAAATCTATGAATGAATAATTGGACCAAATCGAAAAAAATCAAACTTGGGAACTAGTTCCAAGACCAAAAAATAAAAATGCCATTGGAACTAAATGGGTATATAAAAATAAAATGAATGAAGATGGGAAAGTAATTAGGAAAAAAGCCAGATTAGTATGTAAAGGGTATGCTCAGGTTGAAGGAGTAGATTATGAAGAAACATTTGCACCTGTGGCCAAATTAGAGGCAATTAGGATGATCTTAGCTTTCTCCAGTTACAGAAAATTTAAAGTATACCAAATGGATGTCAAGTCAACATTTCTCAATGGAAACCTAGAAGAGGAAGTCTATATTGAGAAACCAGAAGGGCTTCAATTAAACAACAAAGGAGACTATGTTTGTAAATTAAAGAAAGCATTCTATGGACTAAAACAAGCACCCAGAGCATGATATGCAAGGCTATACTCTTATTTAGAAAAACAGGGCCTCAAAAGGGGATAAGCAGACAACAATCTTTATCGCAAAACTGATGGTAATAACATGATCATTGTGGAAGTGTATGTTGATGATATTATATTTGGTAGCGATTATGAAAAAATGAGTAAGGACTTTGCTAAAATGATGCAGCAATAATTTGAAATGTCTTTGCTTAGCGAACTGAATTTCTTCCTTGGATTACAAATAATACAGTCCAAAAGAGGAGTTTTTATCCATCAGTCTAAATATGTTAAGGACATGCTTAAGAGATTCTAGTTAGAGGATTTCAAACCTATTAGTACACCTATGATAGTTGGATGCAAGTTAAGCAAGGATGATGAGTCCAAAGTTGTAGATCCAAAACACTACAGATCAATGATCGACAGTTTTCTCTATGTAATAGCTTCCAAGCCTGATGTCAAGCAAGTTGTTGGGATGGTGGCTATATTCCAAGAATAACCAAAGGAGAGCCATGTTCAAGCTGTAAAAAGAATCTTTAGATATTTGACAGGAACCATAAATATTGGTTTGTGGTACCCTAGCAAGGATTCATTCACATTAAAAGCCTATTCAGATGTTGATTGGGCAGGAAGTGTAGATGACAGAAAAAGTACAAGTGGAGGAGCATTCTTTTTGGGAGAATCACTCGTTGCTTGGATAAGAAAGAAACAGTCCTCAATTTCTCTGTCTAGCATTGAAGCTGAGTATATTGCAGCAGCAGAATGTTGCACACAAGTGGAATAGATGAAACAAACTCTACAAGACATCAAAATAGTATTTGAAGAACCCACAACTATCCATTATGATAATACAAGTGCGATAAGTCTCTCTAAGAACCCTGTCCAACACTCAAAATCGAAACACATTCCCATAAAGTACCACTATCTAAGAGATCAGGCTGAAAACAAGAACATTAAATTGGAATATGTTCCAACACAAGAACAGGTGGAAAATATTTTTACAAAACCCTTAAGCAGAGATGTATTTGCATATCTCGAGCAAACATTGGGAGTAATCCTTCTTCCTACCTAAATATCTTAAGAAAATAATGCATCAGTTGGCACCTATTTAGGGGGAGATTGCAATCAACGTCAGAATGAGTCATTCAGTTATGACAGGAAAAGTGTGATTGCAGAAGGAAATATCAGGTGTCAAAATAAAATAAAAAAAGAGTATTTATACAGATAAATCATAAGAGAAGAAACCCTTTGCCATTGATGCCAAAGGGGGAGAGTAACTTCAGAGGACAGAAGTAGCACCACAGGGAGAGATTGTGTATGAATTTGGTGTGTTTCCCTCAATGAAAAAGGGGGAGATTGTTGGACAAATTGTCATTCATGTGTTGTCATTGATTTCAACAGTATATCAATCAGCAGAAGATGTCAAATAGTATGATCAAAAGATCAAAAATCGGAAGGAAAAGCGTAAGCTCAACAACCGTCTGATCAGAGTTAGAAGCCTCAACAATCGTCTGATCAAGAGGTTGACCATGTTGATTGTCTAATATAACATGCATCGGTCATATGAGTAACCGTGGGCTTAAGGACCATTGAAATATCGTGACTGTCGGATCTACAAGCCATGAACGGCAGGAATGAATTGTGGGGAGCGAAAGAAGAATTAAATCACTTGCTAGTTACAATCCTGCAATCCGTATAGATATTCAGATCACACATCTTCAACGATATACGACTGCGTTTGATCCAACTAACAACCAATTTAAGTCAGATTAAATCATGACCGTCGGATGCGCAATCGCAAAATCTACGGCAGGGATAGATTGCAGAGATTGAAAGGAAAATTAAATCACTCGTAAATTGTAGCTCCGCAATCATCATCGACTATTGATCTGCTTCAAGAATCTCCATAGTCGTCGGATAATCTCAAAGTGGAAGGACAGGATAAATATACAAGAGATGCATTGCATAATATATCGAACCGTTGATCTAAAGAACCTGATTAACGAAATGAATTCACTTCGGGTATAAAGAAGCGAGGAACTTATGCCCCGTCAGTTTGAGATTTGAAATACCCGGAGACCAGAAATCTGAAGTGAATAAGGACCGTTTATCTACTCAGTGGAAGGATAGTGTAAGTGGAAACGTTAACTGACAGCAAGTGGTCTCCATCATTGATAACTCACACAATAGGTGATCACTCCGGAGGAAAATGGAGAAGCGTTTATTCGAAACTTTCGAAGTTCCGAACGCCGAAATCCTGAAATGGACATAAGTCGTCCGATCTGAAAGATCGCTTTGGGAGTATTCTCAATTGTTGATAATACTACGGTGAAATTTGAGGCCTGAGAATTCTGAAGCCCGAAGACACGAAAGGATCTCGACCATTGATCAAGAGAGGGACACTCGTCAGCCGTTTGTCAACTCCGGAAGAATGACATTCAGAGGAAAGAAGGTGTTGAGATCTAAAATCTCTGAAGTCCGAAGACCCGGAGTAAAAGGTGGTCGTCCATCTCAATGCATGATTAAGTCCTAACCGTCAGATTTAACAGTGAAAGGATGAATGTAAGGATCAAATCTGACCATTGATCTGTTTCCATGAAGTAAATTGTCTGATCTAAATTTGAAAGTTTTGAAATGTTGAAATCTCAAAGTTCTGAAGTGTGAAGTTTCGTCAGTCGTCCATCTCATCAGAAGATTGAATCGTGAGCATTGATTTGATAATGCACTCAATCACTCATTTGGCTTAGCATCTGGTTACCGTTGATAGTCATAAGATATAAGAGTTTTAAGCCCATGGTTGTGTAACGCTCGGTCATATGAAATGGCTTGAAGTAAGTGCCTCCGTAGAATTTGGTCTCGGTGAAAATAACAAAGATTAGGGATTGAGTATAAAGGATTAAATTAATCCATGACTGTGATCAATTTATGAAACACCTTCACAATAAAATAAATAAACAGTAATTAAGACTAAATTAATCGAAGAGGTGCGATGGTCGAAATGAAGGGACACATTTGTGTCACACTCACACCATTTGAAGAGTATATAATCAAGGAAGAGTGTTGAGAAGAAGTGTGTCTCTGCAGTCCAGATTAGAAGATCAAAAGCTGAAGCAGATTCCAGGAAGAAAATCTAATACCTATGCATTAAGGGTGGTTGGGTGGTGTAAGGGAAGGTTGGTGCCTGCAGAGGGAGTTGGTGCTTCCTTTTCAGTTGTAGCTGACTAAACAGGGGGTCGTAGCCTCCTACCAGTTGGTGCCGGTAAACTAGGGTGTGGGTGCATCCTGGTCAGTTGGTACTAATCAAAAAGTGTTAAGAACCAAATACATGAATACAAAATATCACAATAGATCCAAATATATCTGAATATAATCACCACACAAGATATATGAAACCATATAGAAAACCACAACTTTATTATAGAAACCCTTAAGGTAGGGCAACACCATACAATGGATCATATTATGGAAGGGATCCTCTCATGTTCACTTGTCTCTTCAAGGGGGCATCCTCCTATTGAGCTACCGCTCCAAATACAATATTTCTTTTCATGTCTCATTACATTGCTTGAACCCATTTATATAGTTCTACCATCACCTAAGAACATTCTAGAGGAGGAATCTTCTAGAAGTAGTACATTCTAAGAATTCCTCTTACATTTATTATATCTAATTACCCATTTATTATATCTAACTACCATAGTGGGCCTTATTTAATAATATAGTGGACCTAGTCCACCTTACATTGAATGACCTTCACTATTATCACTATGGGCCCTCTGGGCCGCCCCACTACCTCTCTAGCTACCTTACATTCCATCCCCTTTATGAAAGTGTTGTCCTCAACGCTTAATGTACAACCATATACCAGGGTCCCATGGATAATTGTGGACCATAATGCTGAAGAAGACTGAAGAACCAATGTCCCATGTAGAAAGGAAATCCACCATGTTGAAATAGTCTAACCACCATTGTAAGCCCGAGTCCCATGTCCAAGTTCTCATGTGAACTCCCTGTGGAAGATTTTGGAACCCAATAACCAACATGACGCTTCAAAGACTGACACCTATCATGTGGATCCAAATAAAAAGATCCATCCACATAGTGGAAAAGGGTCATAGCAAAATATGGAAGGAATAATACCATTGTAGAATATGCAGACTGAACGCTGGTAACTAGCTCCTGATGTGGGACATTGATGTTCTCTACAGAAGGTGGAGTAGAGTCCTCAAATAAAATATTGAAGTGGTTGTCATCCCAGAAATGACAACTATCCATATATCAATCATCACAATCGTCCTCAAAATCATACCAAACATATATTTCTTGACTATATTAATGCAGGCACCACCTGCTACGTCGAAGCAGATCTTCGATTCCGCCATTTTCTGTACTGGAATCTTTCTTGCATATGGTCTTCATCATTCTTTGACAGGGCTAAATTTAGCTAACTGTCACTAACATTTGCTCTTTCATTTTACTTGGCAGGACTATTGCCGAATTTGATAAATTAAGCAACTTTTAGCATACTCGTTCTACTTGACAGGACTATTGCCGAATTTGGCGAATTGCCGAAATTGTCAAATTGCCGAATTTGTCAAATTGCCGAAATTGTCAAATTGCCGAATTCGTTAAATTAAGAACTTTTGGTTTTTTCACACACCCGAGTCCACTTAAGCCCCAACGGAAAGAACTTTTCATTCACATTTTTAACACCACATGAATTTCAATATGACCAAAGGCCCCAACGGAAAATGACTTACCGTACGGATTTCATCTTCCATGCAAATTCCATTTCCATATATTAAGCACCACGTAGCTCCCAACGGAAATCACCAAATGCTTTGGAGTTTGAACCCTCCATTCTCCGTTTCCATACACCAACGGACACTTGGCTTCACCGGAATTCACCAAACGCATTTGCTATTGAACCCTCC
>ML786748.1:813081-856475 GCA_009831015.1 Picea engelmannii | reverse complement strand
AGTGGAAAGGATCTAGAATCCTTGTCCATTATTCAAATTTTCCACAAAATAATAAATTATACAAGTGTGAGACCCTAGGTCTCTTTGAATTCTCTCAATTTTGATGAAGTCATGGGTGACTTTGTTTTCATGAGCCTATGCTCATGCATCATATATTCATCCCTGATGATGTCTTCCATAAGAAATCTCTCATGCATGCTATTCAATGAACTACAAAGACTATTATTGAGGCCATCTGCAAGGTCATGAAATTTGTCATGCAATGTGTCACACAATGTGTCATACAATTGAGATTTGAATGCTTCAAGAATTTCTTTGAGGTTTTGAGAAGAAATAGTCATCTAAGCACCCTATGAACCCTTCGTTCCTGCAGCCGTCATAAAAAAACCCAAAAAATAGACCCAATAAGTTTCGGCTTAAAATCGCGGTTTTTTTCTGAAAAAACCCTAAAAAACTGTTGAAGTTAAAATGTTCATAACTTCACTTCCCGGACTCCGTTTTGGCTGATTTTTTTTTTTAAATTGGGTGAAATTGTGAGAGGAACTTAGATATGTAATTTATTTGGGCAAATTCGTCCTCCAGATGCTACAAAAATAAAAAAAAAATAAAAATTATCACCGTTGTTTGTGGAAAAAATCTTGAAATTTTGCAGATTTTAAAACTTCAATATCTTGACTTCCCGGACTCCGTTTCGGACGATTTGTTTTTTAAAATTGGGTGTTTTTCTGAGAGGAACTCAGATATACAACCCTTTTCTGTAAATTTTGCATAGAAATATACCGAAAACTTCAAGAATTTCGCGGCCCTCTTTTTTCTACTCCGAAAAAAAAAACCTGCAAAAATAAAAAATATTTGTCCACAATGTTTGTCCAAGGAAAGTGCTCTGATACCACTTGTTAAGAACCAAATACCTGAATACAAAATATCACAATAGATCCAAATATATATTAATATAGTCACCACACAATATATATGAAACCATATAAAAAACCACAACTTTATTATAGAAACCCTTAAGGTAGGGGAACACCATACAATGGATCCTATTATGGAAGGGATCCTCTCTTGTTCACTTGCCTCTTCGAGGGGGCATCCTCCTATTGAGCTACCACTCCAAATACAATATTTCTTTTCATGTCTCATTACATTGCTTAAACCCCTTTATATAGTGCTACCATCACCTAAGAACATGCTAGAGGAGGAATCTTCTAGAAGTAGAACATTCTAAGAATTTCTCTTACATTTATTATATCTAATTACCCATTTATTATATCTAACTACCATAGTGGGTCTTATTTAATAATAATGTGGACCTAGTCCACCTTACATTGAATGACCTTCACTATTATCACTATGGGCCCTCTGGGCCGCCCCACTACCTCTCTAGCTACCTTACAAAAAGGAAGTACATATTCCTTATATGTAACATGTAAAATAAATTTTGCAGTTAATAGAAAAGAGTTTGTGATTTTCCCAATTGGGTTCCATGATAAAAATATTGTGTTTAGATTTTGTTTGCATTAATAAATGAAAAATTGATATAATTGTTGTCTCATTGATTCACCCCCCCCCCCCTCTCAGTGACAAGATCTGATGCTTCACCATGGCGGATAAAAATGATGTGGAGACTTCTCAAAAGGCGAAGTAAGAATTCAAATTTGCAGGGGCCTTCTACAATGAAGTCACAGGTAAATAGTTTTTTGTTTGCAAACCCTATATGTTTGTTTGTATTTTCTATTTTTGTATTGGGATCTATTCTTTTCTGGATATTTACATTTGCAAACTCTATATATTTATGTGGATGATGAATTTGGTTTGACATATCCAGTGTTATTATATCTTCCACATCTATCAATTGAAAACTACCATCACTCTGCACCTTATTAGAAATTGACCAACTTGTTTTCGTGGCGTGGGTGATTCAGTGCTTGTGAGGGTAAGTCCAGTTGTTCCAATTTCAAGTTCTTAGGTGAGGTGAGGTGTTGTTTTATGAGAGGTGAGGGGCTAAAGGATAAATGTGAATGGCTTAAGTTGAAAGTATAAAGGTGAAATGATTATGTTGAAAGGTGAATAGAAGGCTTCTAGTTAATGGTGAAAGGCTCTCTCAAGATGCTACCCCTGAGAGAGCCTTTCACCATTATGTATGCCCTTGAAGGCCTCACCCTTAGTAGCCAACGTGAGCACTAGAAAGCCTTGGCATCTTGTATTTTGTTCAATGTTGAGACTCTTAAATTTCTATCATATTTCTTGTACTTGCACCTTATTATATCTTCTCTTAGTTAAACATTCAATTTTTTGATAGACACTTAGTTCTTTCTCTCTCTTCTTTCAATATTGATTAGGTTATTGCTTTTTCACTCCCACTTTTTGTTCCTACATTGCATGTATTTTTACATGGATAGTAAGGAATAAGTTAATATTTGAGGGAGGGATGATTAGTCCACTCCATGTCTTCCATTGGATTATGTATTCCTTTGAAGGCCTCACCCTTAGCAGCCAACATGAGCACTAGAAATCCTTGACATACTCTCTTCTGTTCAGTGTTGAGACTCTTAAATTTCTATCATGTTTCTTATACTTTCACATTATTTATATCTTCACTTAGTTAAACATTGAATTTTTTTATGGACACTTAGTTCTTTCTCTCTCTTCTTTCAATATCGATTGGGGAGTTGTTTTTGCACTCCCACTTTTCGTGCCTACATTGAATGTATTGTTTTAGTCTCATTGACCTACTTTTATGTCCATTCGTTTGACACTACTAAAATTATCTTACCTTACCTTATCTTATAAAGACTCAAATTGACATCAATGATTCCAAGGAACTATTACAACACATTTGAGCTTAATGTTTCTAAATGACTATTGCAACACTTGTAAGGAGAAGACATGTCACAAGTTATTTTCAGAGGGTATTGTATGAATGTATCATTATATGATGTGTGGATTGACCTATTTAAATTTCAAATTGTATGATTAGATGATGCATTGTCTTCATTTTTTATTAGTCATAATTTATTAATAATAAAATTACAATTATTTTTTATGTTTTCTATATATCTTATTTATACGTGAGATAAAATAAATTCCCTATGTTCTCTACCCTAATGTACTTTGAAATTTGATGAAACACTCTAGTGATTCTCAAATACTGTGTCCCCATCTTCCTTTCCTTGAATCTTTATAAATATGAGACACACACACAAATAGGTTTGCAATGCATCACTAGAAATATGCAAATAGTTGTAACCCTCGAGAGCAATGAAATAAAGGCCTTAATGGGTATGTACTATCATTTCAAAAACATTTCCCAAAGGGGTTGGATCCAATGGTGAGAAGCGAGGAGTTTTTCACTGTTGGGCAAGGTTCAATTCCTGTGAGGGCCTAACCTGGAGCCATGGGGGCACCTTGAGGTAGTGGTCGAACGTGTGGTTGCACCCAGAGATATTATTAAAATAATATCATGACCCATGCACACATAAGTGGATCAAAGACCACCCCCATGTCCTCCAAACTTTAATCCCAAAGGGGTTGGCTTCAATGGTGAGAAGTGAGGAGTTTTTCATTGTTGGGTAAGGTTCAATTCTCGTGAGGTCCTAACCTGGAGCCATGGGGGAACCTTGAGGTAGTGGTCGAACGTGTGGTTGCACCCAGATATATTATTAAAATAATATCGTGACCCGTGCACACATAAGTGGATCAAATCCCACCCCCATGTCCTCCAAACTTTTTTGCCCGCAGGGGTATAGACCGATTGGCAAGTGCCATGTATATGGAAGGAAATTTGTAAAGGAGGTCTCAAGTTCAATTCTCACCCTGACTAACTTGTGTGCCATTCATGCGGGCTATGTGGATGCACCTGGGGTTATAGTGGTAGTCGATGGGTATCTACCCCATGTCACGCGAGTACGAGAACCACGAGTTGACGATTTCCGCAGCAAAAAAAATCATTTCAAAAAATTTATAATTACATGATACCAAAATTTTATATGAAAGGATAAAATATGCACCTGGGTCTTGAATCTCACTAAAAAAGTGTCCCACATAAGGTTCCCAATACTAAAGCAAGTTCTTCTAAGCAGTTTAGTAAGTCAAAATTGCTTGATATTTTTTCCTCTGTAATGAACCTTGAATTTATGGCCTCAACAATTTCTTGTTGCATATTATTGTTCCCATTTTGATCGACGTGCCATATAATATGGTTTCCAATTCCAATATTTTATGCCACATACAAAAAATATTGTCTATTCTACATAAAATAGTTGACAAGCCCAATTCAATGTTGAGGTTTTAGTTTATAATTGATTTATAAATATAATTTATCCTAATATGAACTTCTAAGTTAATATTAAGTACTAATATAGCTTAGTGCTTAAGCTAACTTGCAGTACATAGATTCCATAGCTACCCAGAAGAATTATGAATGAAAAAATTTAAAACAGGCTTGCATATCACAACAACCCTTTTGTGTGTGCAAGGATGGTAAAAACTTTCATTTGGTTTACTAAGTTGATATACATTTTAAACGACTCACACAATAGTATTGTATTTTGATGAAGATTAGTTCGAAGGGGATTGTTGCATATTTATGTTCATGTTCCCCTATTTCTCCTAGTGGGGGACGCAGAATGAAAATACCCCAAGCCCTTCTAAATTCAACTCTCATTTCTCTAAGGATATTGAATTTAGGGATTTTCCTGATAGTGAATGGAAACACATGGACGTTCGGTTGGAGGAATATGTTACATTTTAATTTAGTGACAATTTTAAAATTGTAAAAATAAAATTTATTGAGTGGGCCAAATCCAAATTCAAGGATCCATAAGAGTAGACATGGATATTGGAGGAAGAAATTTCTAACATTTTCAAACCTAACATGAATGGAATTTTCAATGAAGAAGAGATAAGTAACTTAAATCTTTTGGAGCCATGAAAAAAAGAGTTTCTTGATTGGGAAGAATCAAAATGGAGGAAAAAAACTAGAGCAACTTGGGTAGCATGGGGAGATGAAAACACCTAATTTTTTCACAAATATGCAAAGATGATGAAAATATCAAATACCATTAGGAGTGTTAAGAATGAGGTGGGAGGGAAATATCATATTTTTTTTAGATGGTTGAGGTGAAAAAAAATCATTTCAATAAGCTTTTTAAGGAACCTCATGATAGAGAAAATATTGTTGACATAATTTAAATGGAAATTTTTTCCTAGTTTTGTAAATCAAGATAATATTCCACATTTTTCAATTGAAAACTACCATCACTCTGCACCTCATTAGAAATTGACCAACTTGTTTTCATGGGGTGGGTGATTCGGTGCTTGTGAGGGTAAGTCTGGTGGTTATGATTTCCAGTTCTTAGGTGAGGTGAGGTGTTGTTTTGTGAGAGGTGAGGGGCTAAAGGCTAAAGGAGAATGGCTTAAGTTGGAATTCTAAAGGTGAAATGATTATGTTGAAAGTTGAATGGAAGAATTATGTTTAATGGTAAAAGGCCCTCTCAATCCCCTACTATAATGTCTCTATCCCCTACCTGAAGACTGGCTCGGGCTGGTATATTGACTAATTCAGCTCCTCAAACTCCTAATTGATCATGGGTTGGTTGAGGACTAATCCTCCATCTCCTTCAACTCTTATTCCAACTCCTAATCTCTTGGTTGACTATGCCACTAAACATTTCCTATATAGATTTTGTATGCTACTAAACCAACATTTCCAAATACATGGAAGTCATAATTAACTTTCTATGAGTCAAGGTCAGCAAATAAAGCAGGGTAATTTTTATAAAAATTCAGAGTTTGGGTAATCAAAAATTTCCTTAGCATATGAATCACTTTCTTTCTTAGGTATTGTAATATGTTCCATGACAGTACATCCAATAAACATACTCTTGTTATTACATAAATCCAAACTCTAAGTCTCCATGAAAACTAGTGGTACATTCTCAGTTATTGCACAAGATGATTGATCAAGAGCCGTATGCTTAGTTTGTTCAAAATATTTGTCAAAAGAAAAGGGTCTATTGTTTTCAATCACTAAGTCATTATTTAAATATTCTATAGATAATAGTTTCATTCTGCTAGTAGGTGAAGAGTTTTCCTCTAACTAATCTTCCTATTGTTTCTCTTCAATTATAATCGATAAGTCAGCAGAGACCTCATGTAGACCAAGGTTCATGCTTTCAGTAGCAAAGGTTTCTACATCATACATAGGAAATACTGGTGGAGGAATGTCATCAAGGATTTGAATAGATCCTTCCAGAACATCATCCTCTCCTTGATCCAAACATGGCTTTGAGAAACAAAACCCAAACATATTATTGCTCTATAATTTCTTTAGTGAAATCTATAGTTTCTTGTGTATTTGGAATTTGATAAATTTATGAATTAATCTCCTTCATAGGCTCATCTTGTAGATCATCACCTTTTGAGCCATCTCTTTTACCCATTTATTCTTTTGGTGGTAGATTATTTAGATTATTTAAATCTTGTTCACCATTCATTAATAGATCTTCTTCTTTAAAAGGAGAGATGGAAAGGAGATATGAATACCACTCGATGAATTATTCCTTTGATGGTTTGTGGAAAACTCGTCACTGGTAAGAATGCAATTGTACAAAATATAGCCATGTAATCCAATCACAACACTCTAGACGAATCCAAAGCTATTTGTATGAAAATATTTATTGGCAATAGGAATTACATAGAATACATTTTCCATATACATATATGAAGTGTGAGGTTTCTTGAAATACCTTGGAGACAACATCACCAAATAATGGGAAGTTTGTAGAAGTTGTGGTAACAGTGGTAGATGTAGAGAAAATACTGCTTGAATTTATGAAAGAGGGTGCACTACCTGATAATCCAAAGGTTGATGCACCCTTAAAGATTGAAGTTGAAGATTCCAATCCATATGTAGAGATAGATGCAGATGCAGCTACAACAATAATGTTGAAATATGATTCTGGCTTGCTTTCAAATTTGAAGTCAAACTTTGGCTTGGTAGTGTCCACATCCGTAGATCCACTTGTAGAAAAAGAGAAGACATGTCCTTTGTTGGGAATTGATGAACCACAATTGTAAGTTGGAGTAATATTTCTTGGTGTAGGTTGAGTGCAACCTTTATCTTAAGGATAGGCATGACTATGGGAGTTGGTGGTGGTTCTATCAAACTAGTATTAGATGGAGTAACTGGAAAAGTAAACCTTGAACCGTTATTTGCAAATGACTTGATAGAAAAAAAAATTGTAGAAGTGGATGAATTTGCTTCATCTCTTCTTCTCAATACAATATACGTGATTTGTTTATCTCCATCCAATATTATACTATTATCACCATTTCCATCAAAAGTAGAAGGGGGCACCTTTTCACCATTTATGCTTGCATGGACCTCATCATAGGACTCCTCAGGAGCACTCATTCGGAAGCCTTTACTCTTCTTTGGAAGAGTAGAAGAACCATCTAAAATCAATGATTTTGCATCGTTCTTATAAAATCAATGAATAGACTCTAGTAAAACAAATATCACCGGGGCTAAATCCATTCAGATGCTCCCTGCTCAATAATAACAAAACACAAATATCCTCAACTCAGACAAAACCCAAATGATTTCCACCACCCAATTAAAAAATAAAGCATCACTCACTTCCTTTCTATGTAGATATGGATTTTGATGGGTTAGCCCATAATTGGTGATGTACTGACTCGCAAATATCTTGCTTCATCAAGCTTATTTCCAATATTGAAATGGATAAGGTTTTTGGTTCTAGTTATGTGAAACACCAACTAAAATAATCTCCCCTGCCACATTTTGCTTTATACATTTAATAAGGAAACCATTTCCATAATCAAGGGTTCTAGTTATGCTCCTACTTTACCTGACATTTCCAGCAATGTATTTTTTGTAAATTCCAAAAGAATTCAAAGCATTGTGCAATCTGGTCAAGAGAAAAATACCATAATAGGTTCTGGAGTAATGCATCAACAGTTGATTGTGTACATTCAGATCATATTCTTATTCTATTATCATTATTTCTTACTACTTCGATGAACATTGGTAATAGATAATTCCTTTAGGAAACTATGTTGCAGTCCTATAAGCACATAAATGAGAAATTTAAGCAATGCTAGAAGATTTGATGGAGCACTGGGATAGATCAAAGTTGGTTACAAACATATTTTCTAGTCCAAGATATATCCTCCTATGTATTCTTGCTTCTCCATGATCATTACTACTTGCATAAAGAAGGACATCTCCAGCTAGCTATGCCCATACTCATGAAGGGGTTTGTGGTTACGCATAGGGTCCTATTGATCATGGATATACTAGGAGGAATAATAACTAGAGGCACCATAGTCTATGTCTATGTTGGTTGGAATACCTTGTTTGTGTTGGTTGGAAAACCCTGGTGAGAAATATATCTGATGCTTGTGTTGTTTTGTTGAAGCTAGTATATCTAAACTAGAATCACAAGTGTGGTCACTTTCTACCATTATTCAATATCATAAAAATGGAACTTTGATAGTTTTAGAAAAAAAAAGTAACTTTGATAGTTTCAGTGCATGATAGTTTAAAAAAAAAAAAACTTTCAAGCTCCTTCAAGTGCCCCAAAAATAATTAATCTGTAATAAAAGACATAAAATTCATGAAAAAAAATTATTTCAAGCTCCTACAAGTGCCCCCAAAATCATTAATATGCAATAACTTGGCCAAAACTAAGAGTGGGAAGTTGCAGTAAGAACTACATGCTCCACAACACTACCAAACTACAGAGGATTCAAATCTTCCAAGGTTGATAAACTCCTCCTTCTACAAGCAATGCTTTATTTTCCCAACCTCTCTTCACAACTAGAAAATGCAAACTCATAGACTAGCTTAGTTCCTTGTAAATGTTGTTGTTGTTAACAACAACTTAGCTGATTTTGTGCCCTTGTACTATCTAAATTACCTGATATTTGTTAATTAACATATCAAATTGATATTGGAATGAAGAACATCAAAGATGAGTCAAAGTCGAAGGTTGACAAGGGATGAATACCATGCATATGATGAGAGAATAGTCGATGAGAATGATATGGACAGATATCCATGTCCATGTAATGATTTTCTTTGTGGGAAGGTGAGAAAAATAAATTTGATTTATCGACATATGAGAAGACATGGGCATAGTGGTGTAATCCCTTGGAACATAATTGATTATGAAGATATGATACAATTGTGTAGTATGAGAGATGAAGAGGTACCAAACATAATTGAAGTGTCACCAAACATAGATGAATACGCAACAATGTTAAATGAAGGGGTTGAAGTTCATAGAATGTTGAATGAACGTCTAAATGATGATTGGGCCAAGTCAATGGAGGATGATTTAAAGCATGTGTATGCTAATTGGATGTTGAGTCATTTGACAACAATCCTTCAAATTCTAAATTTTCAAGTGGTGCATGGTTGGACAAATGAGAGTGTAGATGCGTTATTATCATTATTAAGTTAGTTGTTACCATGTGACTCCACATTTCCAACAAAACGAATTCAATGTAAAAAGAAAATCACTAAGCTACGCTTAGGGTATGAAAACATACACACGTGTGTGAATGGTTGTGTATTGTTTCGCGAAAATACTGCAAGTGAGACATAATGTCCAAAATGTCAAGAAGGGAGGTACAGACCAGGGTTGAAATTAATTGTGTTTCCCAGGAAGGTTCTTTTCCACTTTCCACTAATCCCACGATTACTTCGAATGTATAGGTGCAAAGACATTGGTGAACTTATGCAATGGCATGCTCGAAATAAGAGCACTGATGGAAAACAACGACATGTGCCTGATTCTAAGATGTGGATGGAATTTGATAACAGATGGCTCGATTTTTCCCAAGATCCTCGTAATATAAGTTTGGGTTTGGCTCTAGATGGGGTGAACTCATTGTCAAATCAAAGTACTAAATGGTTAACTTGGCCAGTGTTTTTAATAAATTATAACTTGCCTCCATGATTAGAAACTAAACCATTTTTATTAATGTTATCATTGATTATACCTGGAAAGAAAAGTGTGACTTCAGATACAATTAATACTTATTTAGAGCCATTATATGATGAGCTAATGGAATTGTGGAAAGGAATTGAAGCAATTGAATTATGAAGGGATGGTCATTCAATCAAATTCAATTTAAGAGCTTCCTTATTGTTTACGATTCACAATCTTCCTGCATACGACATATTGAGTGGTCTCAATGTTCATGGATACCATGGATGTCCTTGATGTTGATTAAGGTTGGTTTTCATTGATGTCAACCCTTGAAGAAAGTCCGGTAGCAAATTTCAGTAGCACAAAGGTTTGGGTAATGGACCCAAGTTTGTTTGATGTAAAGATGACTCATTATTGTCTTTTCATAGTTGATAAGAAGTACAAATGGATGAACTCCAAAGTGGTCCCCTTATGGTGAAAGCCCTCACAGGAAGACGCTTTGTGGATTGATTTATCCTAGAAGTATGGTTAGAGAAATCATGCTTATTTGTGGAATAATGAGATGAAGGTCAGTGAATTTGTCAGTGAAACTATCTTATATGTATAGTGCTTGTCATGACATTTTTGTTGGTATGTGGAAATCTGTATAACTCCTCACGGTTAGAGAGTTATGGACATGTGAAGTTGGATAACCCTCATGAGTCATCTAGAAGCCCCAAAACGTCAAAGTGTTTGCAAAAGAAATTATTTAAATAATAAATTTAATGTAGAACTCCCTAAAATAAGGAAAGTGGGATGCTACATGAAAGTATAAATAAGAGGCAAGGCTCTCTCATTTGATCACACTTGAACACATTGAATATCTTTTGTTGTGTAAGGCTTATTGCAAGAACTCATTGATACATCTAAAGTTGCGAAAGTCTGAGGTAGTACGAAGGGTTGACAGCGAAAGTTTTGAAATTATAGTGAATACTAAAAATCCCTAGTTTATGAGGCGTATGCGGGCTAACAGTGTGTTAGGGTGCGCACATACTGAGGCATGCGTGGGATGACAGTGTATTAGGGTGCATACATACACGGGCTGGCAGTGTATTAGGGTGCGTACATGTTGGTAAATCCATGGAAATTTGAAGAAGATGAAGATGCATAGGTTCTAGATTTTGAGATCAAGCTCCCGGGAAGGTCTACAGTGCTCAGATACATCAAATCTATCCATTGGTTCAAAAGGTATGTCTTATTTCTACGAATAGTTGGATTTTGATGTATGCATGAGAAATGGCTATGGAGATTTGAGAATTATCCCTAGAGAGACTAGTGGTTGCATGGGAACTTTTGTATAAGTCATAACTATAGAAATACAATGCTGGTATAATTTATCATTGATACATCTTGTTAGAGTTGTGGCACATCTTGTATTTCTTGGAATTTAGCTAAGGGTTTTTATGGTACATGGTTGAGAGCTTCTATTTGTGAAGTGGTTGATGTATTGAGAGGTTGAATACCACAGGGGGTTTGATGTATGGATCATGTGAGGGATATTATACTTGTTTATGATTACACACATTGATATGGCACATGACTAGAGAAATATATAGAGCCTTTGGGTAAAGAGGATGTGAGCACAGGGTACAGATACAGTCTGGATATAGTGACAGGTTACAGATTTATGTGAAAGAACTAAAGAGGGTTAGAGGTTTTCAAGAGAAAGGAAACCCTAGTTTTCAGAAGGCATACGCAGGTTGCATAACAGTTTGGTCGTGTACATACACGGACTGCATAACAGATAGGGCGCGTACATACGCCTGCTGCAGCACTACAGGTCACATACCTATTGTATTTTTGTTGATACATGTTCAGTTCATGTGTAGATTGATTACAGGGCAGTTGTACGGGTTGGATGCATGTCAGTGGTACAAATTGATACAGTTGTACAGTGGTATATCTCACAATGATAGTCTGAAAGTGGTTTCATCATTCTACCTCTATGTCAAGGCGGTTGGATGGGGAAAGGATAGGTTCTTGTATCCACCTTCCGATTGTAGCCGAAGAACTTAGGGGGTTGTAGCCTCCTTCTAGTTGTAGCCAGAGAATTGGGGAGTTAGAGATTCCCTCAGGTTGTAGCCTGAGAAACTAGGGGGTTGGAGTCTCCTTCCAGTTGTTGCTGGAAAACAAAGGAAGTTGGTGCTTCCAATGAATGTAATTATTCAAGACATATAAGAAAAATCATTATGTGGTTTTCTCCCGCTTTGGGTTTCCACGTAAAACACTGGTGTATTGTGTATGTGTATGATTGTTCATTTGTTCATTGCTTATTTACTCTGTAGTTATTGGATGATAATGCTACATTGATATAACACTTGGATTATATGGTTAAAAAGCATTAAATTGCTCTATTATTGATTCAGCCCCCCCCCCCTATTACACATCAAAATTACTCACTTCAATAGTGTCGCAAGTGTCATCATTACAAGTGTTGTAAGTGTCGCAAGTGTCGTCATTACAAGTGTTGTAAGTATCGCATCTTGCCCGCAAGTGTCACATCTTGACCACAAGTGTTGCGAGTGTCACAAACATCATACTACCATATTTCCTATGTCGTGCCTCTAATGACATCATAAGGACACTTAAGACACCTCAAAAACTAGTTTTGAAGAAGAGAAATCACTTGACAGGGAGTACAAACCTTTTTCCATTGAAAGAACCACTCAAAAATGGATTTTGGAGAGGAGCGCTCCCCTACCCACTGTCAGGGAGTGCTAGTGCTCCTTGGTGTTAGCGCTTTTTGGGCCTCTTTGGGGGAGTTTTTGAGCGCCCTATGCACCCTTTTGGGGGAGCACTACCCTTTCTGAGTGAATTTTTGGTTTGTTGGAGGAAATCCGGGGACAATCTCCTCAATATCTGAAGGTAGTTGGGTTCGAATCTTCGGTCAAGGCATGATTTTAGGCAGGATCCTCAACTGAAGGAGAGGAATCCTCAACTTATCCCAAATATCTCTCAAGTGGTTGGACCTCTCCAAGGTTATATAAGGAGGCCTTCTCATGGTGAAAGGTACATGAAAAATATTGGAGGTATGAAACCTATGATCTCATAGGCAACATACAGAAAACAGTGGAGACTAGAGATTGATACCAAACTTATGATCCTATAAGTGGTATGAACATAAGATATTGGAGATGTGACACTTATGATCTCATAAGTGATATTTCATCAAATAAATCAGTGTAGATTACTTGAGAAAAGGGGTTGGACAAGGAGAACTAGAAGAAGTTGTTGCACCTTCATCAAAGGATTGTAAGTACTTTTACTTGTTCTCATTAATAATCAATGCTTGGCTTGTTTCTTTCAAACTTATGTTTGTTCCATATGAGTTTTTCTGTAGTAGATGGATCTATATTTTAACTAATCTCAGTAGAGTAGGAAGTCCACTGTATCTGTGTTTGTTCTACAGGACCTATCAGGGAGCTCAGGATCGAAGCTCAGCCTGGACTTTGCAAGGACAAACGTCATTAATAAGGTACATATCCTTCTTCTTCTCCTTCGTATGTTAGCTTGATTAGATCTAAAAGGATTTTAGCGTCCATGTTAATCACTTTTATGTCTTTCCCTTAGGAGTCTAGAGACCAAGAGGGAATCCACTTGTCCGCAGGGGGATTCACCTACAACATAAATTGGCGACTCCAATGGGGAGGAGCTCTGATTTTTGTTTCCTTTCCCAGATATTGTTTTGACCCCTTACCCACTCATTTTACCTTCTCCATACTGTATTTGATTCTTAGATTTGTTTGATTGCCTCTTTATTTCATCATGATCACCCTGATTTGCTGAGCTTGCTTGATTTTTTGAGTTTCTAGGCATTTTTCTAATCTTTTGAAGCAGAGCGCTCCCCTGACCTTATTATCAGAGTGCCAACACTCCTTGGTGGTCTTACACAGAGAGTTGGAACACTCTGGTGCCCCTTACACCAGAGCGCTACCCCCTTTTTTGTGAAAAATCCTCTAGGTTTTCAGTTTCTGAGTTCATTTTTTGCCTTTTGCATTTGCTCAGGGTCTCATACTCTCAGTCCATCTTGGTATTGGCCTTCAACGCCCTTTTTTCTAAGGATTGATCCTCTTTTGTTTGGGAATTTGACATTTTCTTTCCTTGCCTTGAAGTCACTCTTTGTCTTTGCTAACCTAGAGTTAACTTGTTGTTTTCTTCTCGTTCATCTAACTAAGTGGAATATTTTGTGAGGAAATCCAAAGGTCTGTGAAATTCTCCATTTGATATTTGAGGTCAATTTTCCATCATTTCTCTTTTGTTTGAGGTTTTTTGGTTCTTGTTTGCAAATTTGGTTATCTTTGTCCTTCTTGTTTATTCACGACAAGAGTGTATTTTTTGTTTTGTGTGAGGTTTGCTTATGATTGTTTAATCTTGAAGTCTGATTGACATTAGAAGTTTTACATCTGATTATCATTCACATATAAGCAAAAGGACATATTTTAGTGATTGGTTTGGATATTAGAAGGCATTTCTGAAATTTTTAGCATTGCATTGGATTTGATTGAGAAACAATTGATTGAGGATGTTGCATCTTAGTGTTTGATAGTGAAAACAACTTTTCTCCTTCCCTTAAATAGACATTCATTGAAGGACAAGATTGTTTATCATTTTCTTGTGCATTTTTGGGAATTAAGTCACAATACCATCGGTTTCATTGTCATACACCCTTTGAGTAAAGAACCGTTGCAAAATGAATGCTAATTAAAAATTATCTAGAACATTTTGTTTTTAGGATCTTTCACCAACATTAGACTAGGATTAGCACTTTGGATTAGGCTGTGAGTACAACTCTCCAAATTTTTTAAAACAAACATTAGCATCTTGCGATAGGGAGAGAAAATCCAATTGTCGTATAGGCTTTCTAGGATCCCCCTCTCACACAGGGGTTACGCACGAGGTCACATTCGGGAGAATTATGGATATTATCCCTCCGTGGTTCAACTGTTTGTAGTGATCGGATCGTATATTGGGGGTCACTTGAGGGTATGCCCACGATTATGTGTGGGAGCCTCTCGAGTTGATTTCAGACTTGTTATCCTGCCCATACGTTCGGATCGGACTGTCGACTGTACCCGCCCAGGGGCTGACTACGAGTTGGTGTCCTTAGTTTCCATAATACTTAGGTACTTACATGAGGTGATGGTGAAGGGAAGTCTCATTGTACCTGGAACAGACATTGGTCAAACTTACTCAGGCTCCTTGGAGGGTAAATCCACAATTATTGCATGGAAGCTTGCACCAAGGTTAAAGTTCATTAAGCAGGTCGTCATTGTAACTGTTCCACCATATCCTAGCCCCTTCTTGACTTGATCACGCGATGTTGGATTTCATCACCAACTAGTACGATCATCGAGAGAAGTTTTGTTTGCTTGGTTTTGATTCCTAGATTTTATTAGCGTATGTTGTTTATTTTCGTTAGTTAGCCCTAGATTTTCAGCGTGTACTGTTATTCTCCAAAATTGATCCTATAGACGATAAAGGTATTCCCTGATCGCGTAGGATGAAAGGGATGTCGCCGGAAGGCTACAAACCCTTACCTCCTAACCCTCTAAAAGACAACTACAGTGGAGAGGTAGAAAATAAATCTGACGCTGGGAGTGTTGTTACTCCTCCGTTAGGCAACCCAAAAGGTGCTTTGGTTATGGTTGAGAATCTCACTCCTCGCACTACATCTATGTCGAAAATTCCTCTAGAACCACTTTTGCTTTGTTTAGACTCTCTTGGGAACGTCATAGACGAGGAGGTCCCACAATTACCTATGAGAGCTTTTACCGAAACATATATGGGATCCACAGAACCAAAATTTGGTGATGAGTATAGGACTCTTGTTCGTCCTACCACTGTAGTAAATAAAAATCCCACACCTGCTCGTTCTGTATGGAGGAATTCATCAGGACGTGATCTCTATGAGCATTTTGAATCCTTGCGACAACCTTTTAATCCTCATGATCCTCCCATTGAAACTGGGCCATCCGATCAAACCATGAATCACCCCATCGATCAGGTCATTAACCCTACTGTTATGTCATCACAAGTCCATCCTAATGTCGCACTCATCACCTCAACTCAATCCCAAGGCACTTCGATCCCTACCCCCACTTTTACAAACTTTCACTCTACAGCTCCACATGTTCCACACGATCTTGCTGGGACATCTTTTCACCCAAGAATGCAGACACTTGCCAGCCAAATACAACCGACTGGAGGGAAACCACCATCTAGTGGACCTATCCCTCCTAGAAGACCACCATCCTATGGTGGTCCTACCCTCCCGGGGAACAACCCCATTTTCATGTTCTTCCTAGAGGGCAACCTCCCTTTGCCAGTCATACCCTGGTCATTAATCCACCGCTGGCAGGGGGGCAACCTTCGTCTGCTAGAAATCCTTCACAATCCTGGGGAGTATCTTCCAGAGGCACATTTACCCAACCCCATGTTGGGGGGAACTCATATCATAACCCATAAGGAGGAGTATCAAATCTTGTTCCTTCCGGACCGTCATATGGACAACCTTATCCAGGCATCCCAAACACCACCTGCAGTCCTCAAGGACAACAACCTTATCCTCCCCTCGGGTCTAATGTGTATCTGCCTCCAGGATATACTCCTTACCCTCCTCAAGGGCACAATGTTCATCATCTTTATGGGCAAGCAAATCACCTGACTTATAATGCTCAGAACCCACCGGGTTATGCAAATGTTTCTTAGCCATCATTGAATCCTACTTATTTTGGTCAGCAATAACTGTATGTAGGAGGACCTACTAGTTACAATTATCCACCTAACCCAGTTTATGGTCCTATTGGTGTTCGTATGCCACACCAGTATCATTCGTAGATTAGCCGACAACTACCTTTCCTTGCGACTCTGGATCTCCCAAACTTGTCTCAGTTAACCAATGACCCTATTTTTCATTCATCGGTTTGGCCAATTATTCCAGCTAAACTTCCTTCTGATATTTCGAAATCTGACAGAAAATCTAGAGAATATCCAAATAAGCATGTGATGACTTTCCATTTGTGGTGTTCATCAAACTCCCTCATGGATGATTCTATACGTTTGTGTCTTTTCCAGTGCACACTTACGGGATCTGTAGCAAAGTGGTATATTGAACTACCACGTGCTTCTTTTCATGATTTCAACTCCCTTACCATGTCTTTCCTCATGCACTTTCAACTACCTATTCGCTACGAGACGGGTACTGAACTCTTGACTTTGCGTCATCAAACTGACTCCATGCATATCTCTGACCATATTCATGATTGGAGACGATGATGAAGGATGATCAAAGTAATAATTCCTGACATATTATTGGCGGAGTGGTTTACTAAATCACTTTTACCCCTGATTGCTCGTGATGTCGCTATGGGTGGTGTGGTCACCGAGGAAGAAACCATTGCTCGGGCTCAGTACTTAGATTTGGTTTATTCACAATATGGTACTTTGTATGATTTGCTTCCAAATGTTTCTCGAGCTAATACCGATCCATCCAAGTCATCATCCTCATCTCATGCGGACGGTGTTATCAGTTCCGTCAAAAATCAATCTACTTTGCAGTCGACCACACTCTCCTCTACCTCCTTCCAAACTCATATCTCTGACATGAATGTCGTTCAATATGCCCCTTCACAACAATCTGGAGGTAAGAAGAAGACAAAAAATAAATCAAAAAATACTAATAACAATGAACAACCAAAAAATCAAACACGTGCTACCGAAAAGCAACCACAACGGAAACTGAAATTCTTGTGTATCATTTGTGGTGACGATCACTACACTCGAGACTATCCACATCGCAATGAAGTGGCCAAACTTTTCCAGGGAAATTCACAATCCGTTGTGCTTACTCAGCCTTTTCCACAGCAGCAATCCATGGTTGCTCAAACCCCCTCTCTTGGGGGTAGTTCTAGCCATCCTCATGATGAGGCCTCGACGAGTGCACATATTTATATGTTCAATGGGATTAATTTGACCACTCTCTCTAAGATATACAACACACCAGTTAACCCTGACAAAGGAAAAGTCACTAACGGTATCGATACTTTACTAGATCCATCACCGTCCTCTGTTAGTCCTCCATCAGTGAATCCTCCGTCTAGACCACTTCATATTGAGAAACCTACATTCGACTCTAACCTATGCCCTCCTAAGAGCACTATCTGTAAATCTACCTTTAATCCTAGTTCACAGGCCACCCAGAACTACAACATTGTTGAAGATTTGGCTCAAGCACCATGTGTTATGTCTACGTTAGAAGTTCTACAGCACTGCCCTAGTCAACGTAGAACTCTCTTGGACGCTATTGGCATTGTTGATCCTGATTCATCCAACCATATCATGTTTAACCTAGACAATTATACATCTCAACTCTCCCACCAACTTCCTTTCCAAGTTGATGTTGTTGTTCACAATCAACAAATCCATCGAACTATTCTGGATGAGGGAGCCTCAACTTGTGTCATGTCTTTAGCATGTTGGAAAATTTTAAAATCACCCACACATAACAAATCCCCAACGATGTTACGCGCATTCGATGGTCGAGGTTTTCATACCCATGGGCTTTTACAGTCCCTGCTCACCCAATTGGGTGGAAAAACTGTCACTGTTGATGTCGAGGTGGTCGATGCAACCCTCGATTACAACTTGTTACTTGGAAGAAGTTGGCTTTATGCTATGACTGTCGTTGCCTCATCGGTGTTTCGATGTGTACAATTTCCTCATCATGGAAAAATTGTCACTATTGTTCAGTTAGATTTTTGCACGACCGATGCTCACTCTCCCGCTACCAACAACATTCCTTTCTTGGGGGACCACAAGATCACGTATGAAATCATTGGTGTTGGCTTGTTGAAAGAATCTAACCTTATGGGTACCTTCCCTACACCACTTCCACCGACTACACATCATATTGTCACCGTCGATATGATTTCGACCACGGCTTATCAATCTTTGGAATCATCTGACCCTTGGATTGTACCTAGTCCGTTGGAATTCGATGCACTAGGTGACACTGTGCCACTTAGTCCATCCGAAACATCATACGTTTCTATCCAATCCACTTCTCCCTCTTCGGATGACCAACATCTATTGGCACCCGATAGTTACTCAATGCCATCACGGTTAAGTTCCTTGTCATCTGCGATTGACTACATTTCCCCAATTTTTCCCTCTAATGAATCTATTATGGAAATGTTGAGCATTGACGAGCTACCTCAGGATGATAACCATCATCGATCCTCTTTTCTTCCCCCTCGTGGAGAAATTCAGGAAGATATACACTCTATCTCCCCTCCTATTGTTGATTTTCCATCATCTCCCATGACTTCAACTTCCGATGATTTGGATCCAGTAGTTGACATGGTGATCTCTTCGGTAGGGCTATTGGAGCCTGATCTCCTTACCCTTGTCGCAACCCTCACCATGTGTTCCTTCCAGAGTGATTTTCTTCCATCTAGTGAAGATCTATTGGAAGCCATGACCGAGTTTTGTCCCTTGACATGGTTTCCTTCCAGAGCGTTATTCTCTTGAAAGCCATGATCAAAGAGAGTTACGAGCATAGTTTCTCTTCTCTGTAGAAATATCGTTAAAAAATGAAACAGAGGTCATGAGCATAGTTTTTCCTCTCTGTAGAAAGCTCGTTCAAAAATGAAACAAAAGCTTTGAGCATAGTATTCCTCTATGTAGCAAGCTCATTAAAAAATGAAACAACAATCTGGGGATTGAACCCAAAGCCCTGAGCATAGTTATTTTCCTGTGTCAAGCTCGTTAAAAAATGAAACAATCACCTCTCTTGAACCTTCATTTCATCCACTCTTATCCTTTTTCTCCATATAGTAGAGGAATTGGTGACAACCTCAAAGTCGATGAATGAATTGAAGATTGGAGGGCATGTCTCCAGCCTTTGATGATCATTCTGGATTCAAGCCACTAGCTTTCAAGCTGGGGCATACCGAGCTTAGTATTCATTCTTTCTCATGCTCGTAAATACATGAGAATGTAACCAATTAAAATTTTATCACTTTTTCAGACTCGCATGGATATACAAAAAAGGAACCCCTTGGAGTCGTCTTTAAGCTCTTTTCAAACTCTCTAAACATGAAAATATTGTTGAGTGATCTTGCTTCCTTTCCCACTCGTTAAAAGGTTTGAAAGGGTGTCTTTCGAGTGATAATTTATCTCTTTTTCGGCCTCGCGAGACTAATATTATGAAAAATGACAACTTTGGAGTTGTCTTTAAGTTGTTTTCAGACTCTCTAAATATGAAAAACCACCAAGTTTACCTTCTCTGGACTCGTTAAACAATCATACATTGAAGGGCCCATACAGGACCGAACCCTTACTTCTTCCAATTCGCTAAAAAAAGGAAGAGGGACTTATCGAAGGTGAGTCATATCGAGCATGTGTTACCCTCCTCGAGCTCGTTAAATTAAAAATAGGTACTCGTCTATCTGGATGGGGGAAAATTTGAAAGAAGCAAGCCAAGCAGTTTTTGAGAACACTACCAGTAGCTCTTACGGTCACCCTTGAACATGGCACTTTGTCTTTGCACGCATTTTAATCCACTGAACCTCTACACTGATCCAATCCTATGAGTTTCTTTTACTCCTTTGGGTCACCTAACGAAAGTCACAACATCCACTGCATCCTCAAGTTTTGGTCCATGTCAAGTTTTTGTTGTTGTGCCTCAGTGTTCAAGGGAAGTATCTGCCTCGAGAGTCAACCATCGCAAATATCCTGTTTCAATACCCGTGTCAGTCCATGTGTCATCATTGAAGATAAAATCACTTCTGATCGGACCCCTTTTTCGCAGAAAAATGGTCCGTCTTTCATGGCAGAAAACTCCAAATTTTGTGGGAGTGGTGGTTATTTTTGGCCGAGGCGGTTAAACCGACTTCCGAAACTAATGGGGATGGTTTATCCTATTTATCTAGATGATTTTAATGTAAAATGGTTGGACCTGTGAGGTTCCTGGACTGGACTGTGGGTTGTGCTTGGCCATAAAGACTTCTTTATGTAATTTTTGAATGATCAATCAGTGATGGACATGTTATTTTCGCTACAGGATTCTTGTGTGGATGTATTGGTGGTGTTTTTCCTCTGTTAAAGTGTTGTCCTGTCATCTTTCCATTGTTTTTCAGTTCTTATTGTCAGAAGTAAGTAAACAGAGCAGAATTTATCATCAGATACTCTGCATCTGTCCTTTTGACAATCTTTATGTTATTCATCTAAAGATTTCAGTCAAGGAATTCTTAGCTGCTCCTTGGCTTGGTTTTTCCTCCCTTATTTCTTCTTTCAAAACTCAATTCGATCCAATATTGCCACTACCTTTCCCTGTGTAAGATCTTTGTCCAAATCTGAGAATTAACCACATATTCAAGTGCAGACCCCATTTGCCCAATGGCCCTCCTTGTTGTTCCAAATCAATCATTTAAAAACCCCAACCCATGTTCTTCATAACTAGCCTAATACCTCTTCAAACAAAGCTATATCAGACAGAGAGATCCCTCTCTGAGTCTTGGAGGGATAGATCCAAGACTCGAAGTGGTTTTGATGTTGCCTCTGTGACTGCCTCACAGCCTTAGGAAAATTACAGAGTGCTAACAGATCCACTGTGTATTCTTTGTGGCTACGATCAGTTCAGGTCATAGGAGTATAGATCCACATTGTATCTTTAGTGGCTATACCATTTTGTCAATATAATTATGGATCTGCAGTGTATTTTATGGCGGTCATACCTAAAAATTCTTTATCACTTAAGCATAGGTATGTCTGCCTTGGGTTTGAAACATGTCATAATATTTGTTTGATGTTTTTGTGCATCTTTTTCCAGCCTCTCTGCATCCATACCCTTTCTCGGAAAAGTCTACAAAGTACTTCATTCATCACCATCTTCTAACTTCATACTTTTGGGGGCAATCTATTACACATCAAAATTACTCACTTCAATAGTGTCGCAAGTGTCGTCATTACAAGTGTTGTAAGTGTCGCAAGTGTCATCATTACAAGTGTTGTAAGTGTCGCATCTTGTCCACAAGTGTCGCATATTGACCACAAGTGTTGCAAGTGTCACAAACATCATATTGCCATATTTCCTATGGCATGCCTCTAACGACATCATAAGGACACTTAAGACACATCAAAGACTAGTTTTGAAGAAGAGAAATCACTTGACAGGGAGTACAAACCTTTTGCTATTGAAAGAACCACTCAAAAATGGATTTTGGAGAGGAGCGCTCCCCTACCCACTGTCAGGGAGTGCTAGCGCTCCCTGGGCCTCTTTGGGGGAGTGTTTGAGCACCTTGTGCACCCTTTTTGGGGAGCTCTACCCTTTTTGAGTGAATGTTTGGTTTGTTGGAGGAAATCAGGGGACAATCCCCTCAATATCTAAAGGTAGTTGGGTTCGAATCTTGGGTCAAGGCATGATTTTAGGGAGGATCCTCAACTGAAGGAGAGGAATCCTCAACTTATCCCAAAGATCTCTCAAGTGGTTGGACCTCTCCAAGGTTATATAAGGAGGCCTTCTCATGGTGGAAGTTACATGAAAAAGATTGGAGGTATGAAACCTATGATCTCATAGGCAACATACAGAAAATAGTGGAGACTAGAGATTGATACCAAACTTATGATCTTATAAGTGGTATGAACATAAGATATTGGAGATGCAACACTTATGATCTCATAAGTGAGATGTCATCAAATAAATCAGTGTAGATTACTTGAGAAAAGGGGTTGGACAAGGAGAACTGGAAGAAGTTGATGCACCTTCATCAAAGGATTGTAAGTACTTTTACTTGTTCTCATTAATAATCAATGCTTGGCTTGTTTCTTTCAAACTTATGCTTGTTCCATATGAGTTTGTCTGCAATAGATGGATCTATATTTGATCTAATCTCAGTAGAGTAGGAATTCCATTGTATCTTTGTTTTTTCTACAGGGCCTATCAGGGAGCTCAAGATCGAAGTTCAGCCTGGACTTTGCAAGGACAAACATCGTTAATAAGGTACATATATTTCTTCTTCTCATTCGTATGTTAGCTTGATTAGATCTAAAAAGATGTCAATGTCCATGTTAAGCACTTTTCTGTCTTGGCCTTAGGATTCTAGAGACCAAGAGGGAATCCACTTGTTCGTAGGGGGATTCACCTACAACACCCCCCCTCTCAGTAATCCAACAATTGGAATCAGATAAGGTTCCTTCAAAAATCATTTTAACCACTAAAAGGTAGATCATGGAGAGAAACAACTTGTATAAAAATGGGATACCATAGTTTGATGGACAGAAGTATGCATTTTGGAGCATAAGGATGAAGACATATATACAAGCACAGGGATTTGAAATTTGGCAATCAATTATAGATGGATACATAGTACCAGTAGTTCCGCCAGCAAATGACAAAGTAGTGAAACTCGGTCCAAATAATTCCAAAGCCACAAATGCACTTATGAATGGTCTTGGTGAAATGGTATTCACTAAAGTTGCACATTGTAAATTCGCTAAAGATATTTGGGACAAACTTTGAAATATTTATGAAGGAGATTCAAAAGTCAAAGTAGCAAAGCTTCAAACTTACAAAGGCCAGTTTGAACAACTAAAGATGAAGGAAGATGAGAATATTCCATCTTACTTGTTACGATTCGATGAAATAGTAAATGTAATCATGGAATTGGGGGAAGAAATCAAAGAATCTATAATTGTTCAAAAGGTACTAAGATCTCTTCCTATGAGATTTGACCCTAAGATATTAGCACTAGAAGAAAGAACAAATCTAAAATCAATAAGCCTGGACAAACTACGTGGAATCTTCACAGCATATGAAATGAGAACTGAACAGGAAAATCCATATATAAAAGAAGCAACCTTCAAAGAATCCAAAAGATCAAAGAAAAATGCAAAGAAACAAGAAAAATAACATAGCGGCAATAGTGATGTCTCGAAAGATGATGAAGAAGTGGCCAACTTTGTCAAAAACTAAACAAGGGAACCGATGGCATGTATAGAGATAAGATTCCTTTAATTTGTTTTAATTGTGATGGTATTGGTCATTTTGATAACAAATGTCCTCATAAGAAAAAGAGAAATGATGAAGGTTACTCAAAAAGAAAACAAACATATAAAGGCAAAAGAACCACAAAGAAAGTTTTCAAGAAAAGATTATGCACCAAAGAAGACATCACATCATCAAATGAAGATGAAGTCAGTGAAAGTGAGACAGAAAGAGTTATATTCATGGAAGTAGAAGACGATGATAAAGAAGACTCTAAAGAAGAATATGAAGAATTCGAAGAAAAAATCTAAGAGGTTGGATTTGACTACCGAGAGGAATTGTTGAGTTCCATAGAAGTTATCAGAAGAGAAAAGAGGAAAAACAAGAAGCTACAAGTGGAACTAGACAAGAAAGAAGACACTCATAAATTAGAACAAATGATCACAAATTTGAAGGTTCAAATTGAAGAATATAAAAGAATTGAAGAAGCACTCAAAGAACAGCTAGAAGGAAGAGACAGGATCATTGAAAATTTGGAAGCAGAGATTGTCACATTAAGAAAGGATATTCAAAAGAAAAATATGCAGAACATCTCAAAAGTTTTGACTGACATTATCAGCAGTCAAAGGCCTAATCATGACAAGTTCGGACTTGGATACAATAAAACAGAAAAGGGATCAAGCTCCAAAATAACAGAACAAGAAACATATCTAAAAATCTATGCAGAAACAATCAAAGGGGATAGGAAATTCTACAGAGAAAATTACAGGGACACTTCTCCACCGAGAAGATTCAGATTTCAGAATCAACGACCGACATAAACAAATAGGTCTCAGGAAGAAGAAATATTCATAAGAGCGCCTCCTTTTAGAAGATCTTCAACTCCCAGGAATCAAACTACTTTTTTGGTTTATGTTATGCATGTAATAGTTTTGGAAATAAAGCTATAAATTGCAGAGCTAACAACAGGAACATAAACAACTTTGAAAGTCATACACAAAAGGGTTATCCAAGAAGGCCTAGTGAAACACAAATAAGAAGTTACAACAGGTTTGAATCATTGAGCACTGAAGTGGAATGCTACAAGTGTAACAAATTTGGACACATGGCCAAAGATTGCAGAATGACAATCCCTCCTAGAGAACCACAATATAACAACAACAATCACAGACAGAAACCTCAGAAAAGGACATGGATAAGAAAGAAAAATCAGTACAGCAATGAAGAATGCACACTCTCTCTACAATCTAAGCAGAAGAAACGTGGTTGGTATGTTGACAATGGTTGTTCAAAACACATGTTAGGTGATAGAGACAAGTTTATTATATTAAGGAAGGAAAGATATGGACCAATCTCCTTTGGAAATGATGATTCCGCTAAAATCATTGGAAAAGGCACAGTCATAATTGGGAACAAGAATACAAAGGCAGAAAATGTTCTACTAGTAGAAGATATGAAACATAATCTTCTAAGTGTGATTCAAATGTGTGACGAAGGTCATAAAGTTACTTTTGATTAACAAAAGTGTGAGATAAGAAAAGAAGGTTCAGGAAAATTGATTGTTATAGCTGCGAGAATTTCAAGAAACATATATGTGTTAAGTGAAATTGGAAATAAAAATTGTTGTCTAGGAAAGGAACATGAAAGTTGGATATGGCACAAAAGAATGGGTCACATACATTTTGATAACCTTGTAAAAGTCATCAAAAGAGAAGCAGACAGAGAAAATCCCCAAATCACGAAACCAACCAACACTTTATGCAAGCATTGTCAACAAGGAAAGCAAACAAAGACCAAGTTCAAATTAAAGGAATATTCAACGACAAGACCACTGGAAATTGTGCATACTGATCTAGTTGGACCAACTAAAACAAAGGTTTTAAAAGGTAAGAAATAATTTATGTTATTAGTTGATGATTATACAAGAATGATTGCAGTTTGTTTTCTCAAGAATAAGTCAGAAGCTTTTGAAAACTTCAAGATCTACAAGGAAATGGTTGAAAATGAAATGGATTCAAAAATCAAATCTTTGAGATCTGATAATGGAGGAGAGTTCACTTTAAAGGAAATTATGGACTACTGCAACACTCATGGAATAAAAAGGCAATTCTTCATTGCTAGGACACCTCAACGGAATGGAGTTGTTGAAAGAAATAACATGGCAGTATAGGAAATGGCTCGAACAATGCTAATGGATTCCAAATTGACAAATATTTTTTGGACACGGGCAGTGCATACAATAGTTCACATTTAAAACAGAGTAATGCTCAAAAAAAACACTGAAAAAACTCCATACGACATATGGAAAGTAATACCAGCAAATGTGAATCACTTCAGAGTTTTTGGAAGCAAATGCTACATCAAAAGAGAAGATGGAAGAATGGGAATGTTTGACTCTAGTGTGGAAAAAGGAGTACTTGTTGGTTACTCAAGTACAACGAAAGAATACAAATGTTACAACCTGAGACTGAACAAAGTTGTGGAAAGCATCAATGTAACAATTGATGAAATAGGTAGACAAGAATTAAATGAAGAAGAAAATGAATCAATGGAAAAGATTTACGAAGAAGAAACAGAATATGAAAAAAAGGGGAAGATGAAGAGGATCCAACAGAAGCAGAAGAGAAAGTTCAGCAAGTGCCTCCAAAAACACCTAGCAGACGAGTACAGAAGAATTATCATTCATATCAGGTTATTGGAAACAAAGATGCAAGAGTTGAGACTAGAAGAATAATGTGTTCACCAGAATAAATGAACCTAGCACTAGCATCTACGATTGAACCAACCTACTTTGAAGAGGCCAGCAAGGATGAATTTTGGAATAAGGCCATGGATGAGGAATTGGATCAAATAGAGAAAATTGACACTTGGGAATTAGTTTCAAGACCAAAGGATAAGAATGTGATCGGCACAAAGAGGGTGTACAGGAATAAATTGAATGAATATGGAAAGGTTGCAAGGAACAAAGCTAGATTGGTATGTAAAGAATATGCACAAGTTGAAGGAATCAAATTTGAAGAGACATTTTTCCCAGTTTCTAGAATGGAAGCAATCTGATTGCTTTTAGCTTATGCATGCTCCAAAAATATTAAAGTGTATTAGATGGACGTAAAATCATCTTTTCTGAATGGGGAACTTGAAGAAGATGTCTACATTGAACAACCAAAAGGATTTCAATTGTTAGAGAACGCAAATTATGTGTGTAAATTAAATAAGTCCTTGTATGGTCTAAAACAAGCTCCTAGAGCATGGTACTCTAGACTGGATAAATATCTACAGTAGGCAGGGTTCAGAAAAGGAAGTGCAGACATCAACCTCTACATCAAGGTAAGTCAAGATAGTATTTTATTAATTGAAGTTTATGTTGATGATATTATTTTTGGTAGTGATGATGACGTGTTAAGCCAGAAATTTGAAAAGGATATGCAAAATGAATTTGAAATGGCATTACTTGGAGAACTATCCTTCTTTCTGGGACTTTAGATACATCAAAGCAACAAAGAAATTTTTATTTCTCAAACCAAGTATATCAGAGAAATGCTAAAGAGGTTTGGAATGGAAAATTGCAAACCAGTTATCACTCCCATGCAAACCAGTTGCAAGTTGAGCAAAGATGATGATTCAAAGTCTACAGATCAGAGGCAATACAGGTCAATGATCGATAGCCTACTATATGTGTCAGCATCCAGACCAAATGTAATGTAGGCAATTGGACGGGTGGCACAATTTCAAGCAGCACCAAAGGAATCACATGTATTAGTAGTGAAGAGGATTTTTAGATATCTCAAAGGAAGAGAAGAGTTTGGATTATGGTATCCAAAAGGAAATGATATATCACTTATTGCCTACATAGATGCAGATTAGGCAGGTTGTATTGATGATCGACAAAGCACCAGTGGAGTAGTGTTCTACTTGGGTGAGTGTTTAGTATCATGGATAAGCAAGAAACAATCATTAGTATATTTATCTACAACTAAGGCAAAGTATATTGTAGTAGCAGCATGTTGTACACAGGTTATTTGGATGAAACAAACTCTGACAGATATACAGGTTGAGTATGATGAGCCCATTCCAATCTATTTTGATAATACAAGCACCATCAGTATCTCAAAGAACCCAGTGATGCACTCCAATACAAATCACATTCCAATCAAGTGTCACATTCTACGGGAATAGGTTGCATTAAAGAACATCAGAGTTGAGTATGTGGTCACAAATGAACAAGTGGCAGACATATTTACAAAACCACTTCCACGGGAAGCCTTTGAGTATCTTTGCCAGAGACTCGGAGTTATTTCTACTCCAAAATGAATGCTTTTGAATGCTTATCTTATATGTCTTAAATGTACACAAGGAAGCACCATAAAGAGGACAGTTCAGTTAGGGGGAGCAGCCTCGGATGGAAATATACCTTTTCCATTGATGGAAAATGGGGGGAGATTTATCAGATGCAGAGGACAGAGGCATGATTCCAAGGGGATAAATGGTCACAGATATGCAGAGACAGAGGCATGGTTCCGAGGGGAGCATGAGTGATATGACTCCAATATTTCATGACATGATTTTAGTATTGCATCAAATTGTTTCCATTAGTTCCAAAGGGGGAGATTTTTTATTAATGTTGGTTGTCATTGATGTCAACCCTTGAAGAAAGTTTGATAGCAAATTCGGGTAGCACAAAGGTTTGGGTCATGGAACCAAGTTTGTTTGATGTAAATATGACTCATTATTTTCTTTTCATAGTTGATAAGAAGTACAAATGGATGAACTCCAAAGTGGTCCCCTTATGGTGAAAGCCCTCACAGGAAGACACTTTGTGGATTGAGTTATCCTAGAAGTATGGTTAGAGAACCCATGCTTATTTGTGGAATAATGAGATGAAATTTAGTGAATTTGTTAGTGAAACTATCCTATATGTATAGTTCTTGTCATTCCATTTCCGGTGGTATGTGGAACGTCACATAACACCTCACGGTTAGAGAGTTATGGCCATGTGAAGTTGGAGGACCCTCGTGAGTCATCTAGAAGCCCCAAAAAGTCAAAGTGTTTGTAAAAGAAATTATTTAAATAATAAAGTTAATGAATAACTCCCTAAAATAAGGAAAGTGGGATGTTACATGAAAGTATAAATAAGAGGCAAGGCTCTCTCATTTGATCACACTTGAACACATTGAATATCTTTTGTTGTGTAAGGATTATTGCAAGAACTCATTGATACATTTGAAGTTGCGAAAGTCTGAGGTAGTACGAAGGGTTGACGGAGAAAGTTTCATAATTATAGTGAATACTAAAAAACGCTAATTTCTAAGGCGTACGTGGGATGACAGTGTATTAGGGTGCATACATATTGAGGCATACGCGGACTGACAATGTATTAGGGTGCGTATGTACGCAGGATGGAAGTGTATTAGGGTGCGTATGTACGCAGGATGGAAGTGTATTAGGGTGCGTACATGTTGGTAAAACCATGGAAATTTGAAGAAGATGAAGATGCAGAGGTTCTAGATTTTGAGATCAAGCTCCCATGAAGGTCTATAGTGCTCAGATACATCATATCTATCCATTGGTTCAAAAGTTATGTCTTATTTCTATGAATAGTTGGATTTTGATGTATGCATGAGAAATGGTTATGGAGATTTGAGAATTCTCCCTAGAGAGAATAGTGGTTGCATGGGAACTTATGTATAAGTCATAACTATAGAAATATAATGCTGGTATAATTTATCATCGATACATCTTGTTAGGGTTGTGGCACAACTTGTGTTTCTTGGCATATATCTAAGGGTTTTTATGGTACATGGTTGAGATATTTTATTTGTGAAGTGGTTGATGTATTGAGAGGCTGAATACCAGAGAGGGTTTGATGCCTGGATCATGTGAGGGATATTATACTTGTTTATGATTACACACATTTATATGGCACAAGACTAGAGAGATATATAGAGCCTTTGGGTAAAGAGGATGTGAGCACGGGGTACAGATATAGTATGGATACAGTGACAGGTTACAGATCTATGTGAAAGAAGTAACAGAGGGTCAGAATTTTTCAAGGGAAAGGAAACCCTATTTTTCAGAAGGCATACACAGGCTGCATAATAGTTTGGTCACGTACATACGTGGGCTACATAACACATAGGGTGTGTACATACATGTGTTGCAGCACTACAAGTCAAGTACATGTTGTATTTTTTTTTATACATGTTCAGTTCAGGTATAGATTGATTATAGGGTAGTTGTACAGGTTGGATGCAGGTCAGTGGTACAGGTTGATACAGTTGTACATTGGTATATCTCACAGTGATAGTGTGACAGTGGTTTCATCATTATACCTCTGCATCAGGGCGGTTGGATGGGGAAAGGATAGGTGGTTGTAGCCACCTTCCAGTTGTAGCCGAAGAACTTAGGGGGTTGTAGCCTCCTTCTAGTTGTAGCTAGAGAATTGGAGAGTTGGAGCTTCCCTCAGGTTGTAGCCTAAGAAACTAGGGGGTTGGAGCCTCCTTCCAATTACAGCTGGAAAACAAAGAAATTTGGTGCTTCCAATGAATGTAATTATTCAAGACATATAAGAAAAATAATTTTGTGGTTTTCTCCCGCTTTGGGTTTCCACATAAAACACTGGTGTATTGTGTATGTGTATGATTGTCCGTTTGTTCATTGCTTATTTACTCTGCAGTTATTGGATGATAATGCTACATTGATATAACACTTGGATTATATGGTTAAAAAGGATTAAATTGCTCTATNCTCTTAGTAATCCAACACTTGCCGCAAATTTTAGGATTTTGTGAGGCACTCAAGAAGTTTTCATAAGTGTATTTATTGTGGACATCATGCTTACCTAAAAATGGATCATCCATATCATCAACAAAAAACATGTTTCAATGGCTAGGAAGAGAATCGTGAAGCACCATTACCAATATTAAGTGAATACATTATTGAGAATGGAAAGAAAAGAATGTTGTTTATTGAAAGTGGTGGGATTTGTGGTAGTAGAGATGATCCATGTAATGAAAGCGGTGTAAAAATATTGTGCATATTTTATAATTTTCCATACTTTAAAGATATAGCCATCAGGCATAATGTTGACTTTATGCATATTCAGAAAAATATAGCCTATGCTATTATAGAAACTCTTTTTGGTTCTTCTAATATTGTTTCATCACATGAAGACTTGAAACAACTAAATATTCTTCGAAATCTTTGGGTTGAAAAATATGATGATGAAAAATATAGAAAACCTAGTGCTCCTTATGTCTGGACAAAGGAACAATGTGCACAATTCTTAAAGTTGATGTCTCGGACTCGCTTTCCCATTGGATATTTAATTAGTAATATCATAATCCAAACTAACATGAATAGATTAAGAGGCCTCAAGACCCATGACTATCATGTCATAATCGAGAATTTTTTACCTATTGTGGTCAATATATCAAGTTTGGCAAAGGGACCAAGATTGGCAATTATAAGGTTGGGCCTAATATTAAAGAGAATGATTTTACATCTATTAGATCCTTCGAACTTTGTTAGTTTGAGGCAAGAGGTTGTTGAATTCCTTTGTCTATTGGAACATGAATTTCCACCAACAATATTTAACATTTCGATGAATCTTTTGATACATATTGAATATGAACTAGAGCATTGTGGCCCAGTAAGAATGAGATAGTTGTATCCTATAGAGAGATATATGAAGGTTTTGAAAAAACTTGTTTGTACTAAGGCAAAACTAGAAGGTAGTATGTCTAAGGGATATTCAATGCAAGAGGTCGTGGGATTTTGAACAGAATATATGAAGGATTTTAAAAGTGTCAATTGACGTGTATGGGATGATGAAAAAAATGAGAGAGTTGCAAGTGAAGTATTAGAAGTTAATGGAAGGTGCTTTAAGCTATCAAATGAAGAAAGAAGTGTGATACATGCCTATGTTCTTCAGAGCACATCTTCATTCGATAAGTGGCATAGGTGAAAATATTTTTTACATAATAATTTATTGATTCAATTTCATTTACATATTTGTATTATTAATCTTATTATCTTATACGTTCATATTCTATGTAGGAAATAAAAAGAAGAGAATCAAACATGGATGCAATATCGACCTCAAAAGCGCAAATGTCATGATTTGATTGGAGGTGACTTTCTTCCAAAATTTGAAGAATGGATTGCTAATGAAGTCAATGATGCAAAAGAATAAGGTCAAGATATAATAGTGGAGGAAAGTGAGCTTTCACAACTTCCACGTATATGGTCTATGAATTTTAGTGGAATGTGGGCCTATGGTAGTCATTTAAGAGAGGAAGAAAATGACAAAGGAAAGGAAAATTGTGATTGTGTTGTTAGTGTTGAATTTCTTCATGAAACCGAAAAGAAATTTTATGTTGGATTCATCCAAGAAATTATTCAAGTTGGTTATGGTGAAAATAGTCATGTATTTTTAAAATGTAAGTGGGTCAAACCATCTGTAGTAGAACATGATGAGTATGGATTTGTATGTGAAAATACATGACAATTTTTATCAAAGATGGATGAGTCGTGTGTATCCCCTCTTCAAATTAACCAATCATTTCTAATCGATGATGTAAGAAGCCCAGGATGGACGTATGTCATTCAAACATAGTCTCATTCGAATCAAAAATTCATGGAATTTGTCGATATAATACTTGATGGGAAATAAGTCGATAATTTACAAGAAACATTCGAAGAAGTGGTTGAAGATGATGATAGAGTGATTGAAGAAGAGAATTTGAATACCAGTGAAGAGATTGGGAGAGAGAATGTATTACATTCCATGGATGAGGATGACGAAGAAAATCAAGAATATGCACACACAAGTGATCAAGATTCTGATCCTGGTGGCAATGGAGATGATCATGATGATGATTTGTCACCTTAACTAGCTTGTCACCTAAACTCTGATTATATGTATGTTGTAATTTTCCATTGTTGTTTTACTCATTCATTTTTCACTCTAATCATCATTATTTTGCCGATACGTTGTATACAAAACCTGAGTTTTTCATTGATGTTTTGAAGTGCATTTCACTTATTGTTAAGGATTAATAATAAACACATTTGATTATCTTACTATATGTTTTGCTTTTGGAGCAATCACTCAATTAAATTCTAAGTATTTTCATTGTTTATCCACTGTTGATTTGAGTACAAAATATGAGTTTTTATTTCACGTATTTACTGTTGATTTCAAGTTATATAAGCAACACTTCAGGGGATGATTTTAAGTGGCTTTTGTTCTTTCACTTATGCACTTAATTTTTCAGCACATGCAATTAATAAAATCTGAGTTTCAAACTCATATTCCAATGTTGTTCTACTGATTCAAGTGGTTAATTTATACATTATTTTTTATTTGGACTTTAGGATATGAAGAAAAATCATGTGAAGTGAAAACTAGATGACTTCAATGATATTGCAAAAAGCTTAACAAAATATGAGTGCTCTCACAGAGAAAATGTAGCCAATAATGATGAATATTTATCTTCTCTTGGTTTGACAAGAAGACAAGTTGTTAATCCACTTAAGTAGTATATTATTTGTTTAATATTGTTTAATGTTTTATAGGAAAGAACTTTCTGTATATAAGACATAATATGATTTATTTTTTATAGGCAAAAAAAAAATAGCAAAGAGAAAGTGGAGCAAAAATCAAAGGGAAATAAAGATGTATTGCCACCAACTTCGCGTAGAAGCAAACACATTAATGATGCAACGAATATAACTGTTGAAAAGAATAGTGGTGGTGATGATGTGCAAATTGATAATGCACTTGGTGATGTGCAGGAAGATATTGCACATGGTGATGTATAACGTAAGGATGATCTCTTCACACAAAGTCTAAAAGAGATTATCAATAATAATGACATAAAAGGAAAATCAAGTTTGGAGATCATTTATTCAAAATTAAAGGAGATGTTAGAACCAACATCTATAGAGACTAGTATTGAGCTACCTACTGCCAAATCTGATGTGGCCAAGAAGCATGCAGTTATGGTTAATGCAAGTTGTGAAGATAATACACTTACATATGTTGTGCTTCAAAATACACCTATTGCATCTACTGATGGAACTGGATCATCTAGAAATATTGCTAGTGGTTCAGGAGATGTGTTCTCTTTTGTTAAAAGGCAAAGATTGAGTTAAGTTTTGTATATATTTACAGAGAGGAATGAAAAAGAAAGGTAAGAATTCATTCTTGGTTGATGTGTCGAAATATGGTGAGCCCATAGGGCCAAATGTAGCAAGGTGGGCCTCTAAGTTGGGAACAAGACGTAGGGTCCATTTGGATATTACCAAATCAAATTTTACAGATCAAGATCCATGAAGTGTGGAAACTGTTATACAAAAAATGGAAAATTCTTTTGAGACTATTGGTGGACAAATCTCTAGAAAATATTACAAGTCTAAGATGAGGCTTCTAATGAATAGTTACAGATACAATTGCAGAAAATTAATCATTGAAGGAAAAGATAGGACAAGATCCACTCTATCTCCAAAAGAATGGGAAGCATTGAAGGAAACTATGTGTTCCAAATAATATTTGACAAAGAGGAACAGAGACATGAAAGCAAGAGATAATGTGAGGGCTTCATATACATTTGGTCGAGGCGGGTTGCAATCTAAAAGAGAAAAATTGACAATAAGTGTTTCTTTTTTGTTGAATTTCAATTGTTATTTATTTTGATTTGTTTATTGAATTGACTATGTTGAAACTTGACATTGTCTTTTAGGTGGAAAATAGTAACAAAGAACCATGGGCAGAAGATATTTTCCAGTATATGGAAGCATTGGAGTCTTGTAAATCTAACAGAAAGATCAAGTGCAAATATAGAGCGTCAATAGATATTTCTCATCCTTTAGTTGGGGTTGAAAGTATCCCAGTAAGATCCACTACAAATGATGTCAACTCGAGTGTTGGGTACCAACATGTAATGATTTTCATACATGATCTCAATGAGACAGTTTTGCAGTTGGTTGCCTCTGTTAAGCCTATAGTTTCTGCATGGAATCAACATAATTCCACTGGTTCAAGTGAGGTAAGAGGCTCTATTGATCTCATTTCTTCTTGTTTGAACATGTATATGCCATTTCTTCTTTCAAATCAATCTATTGTATCTCATTTCTTCTTGTTTGACTAGTTTTTGTGCTTGCAAATTAAACTAGAAATTGTAGGTTTTTGTGTGTTTCCACTCAGTCTACTGCATTTACAGTGAACTCTTAAGTTCTCTCGCTCACACTCTCTTGTTGAGAATTAGTGCACTCACTTAAATCTCTAGGACAATTTTTTTTCATGTGGACAGGCCTTCTTCTTCTACTACCTTCTCAGCAACCTTGCACTATGTAGAACCATCCTTTGTTTCTAGAATCAGCTCTTTGTGTTTCTAGCATCAGCTCTATGTTATGCCTTTAAAATATCAAGTATGTTTGATACTTGAAAGTACTATTGAGTAGTAACAATGCATGATCTGTCCCTGAAAGAACACAAAAATCTGTCCCTGAAAGAACACAAAAATATGTCCCTAAAAGTGAAGAATTGTGTCTGGAAATACAAAAAATAGTCCCATTTTGTGTTGAATATCTACTCAATAAAACATAACATAGGTGGTTTGAATTATTTTTGTTCAATACTGAAACTTAATTTTGTTTCTAAACTTTTCAAGGACAAGATGAGGTCGCACTTCAACTAAGTCTCGTTTTCCAATTTTTACTATTGTGCATCCAATGGACTTTGAAGAATTGAGACAAAGTGTATGATTTTCATTTATTTCTCATGGATTAATATTTAGTTTCGTATTTATTGCTCGATCATTGATGGTTACAAGAACAACCACATTGATCAATTTGCATAGAAGAATGCCATCTTTCACTATATCAAGGAGATCATTTGTCATAGGATCAATTGGAAGGTATCTTTTCACAACTGGATCATATCTAAGATAGCTATTGATATGAGCAAAAAATTCCACCTTCTCAGATTCGCCAATTGTGTGAAGCAAGGTGGTTGCGACAGTCTTTAGAAATGCAGATTTGTTCTTAGAACCACTTAATTTTGTATCTACCTATTTCTGCAAATAAAGATAAATCTGTAGAAAACCTTTGAAATCCACAATCTCTTTTTCATTATAATGGTATTCCCCCACAACAAATCCTACCTCCTCCTCAATGAATAAATCCTCAAAAATATTTCAGTTTAGTCATTCCAGAGCTCAAATCCCCAACAGTTAATTCACCATTCTCCTTCTTCAAGGATGCATATTGTTATTTTAAAGTTTGAAGCTCCGCTTGGGTGAATTGACTCTAAAGCCAAGGATCTGAAACCAATACTTCCACATAGCCTACCATTCTAATATAAATTTACTTACATTATCAAGTGGTAAATAAGCCTCTGAAGTATTGTCATCAATAACAAGGTTTGAGAAACTGCTAGTTACACTTTCATTTTCACTGTTTGAAATCTTTGCATCTTAACTGGTTTGTTTTGTAAGACTCCAAAGCATAATTCTTGCAATAAATATAAGTATCATTTTAGGATTGACCTCAACAATTTCTTCAGGTAGAAAGAAAACTGAGCATCCAATATTCCTTGCCACATTGATTATATAGGTTGAATTCGACCTCTTTTCTTCCTCATTCTTGCCTTTTGTGACAATGTACTTTGAAGAATTGAGACAAAGTGTATGGTTTTCATTTACTTCTCATGGATTAAGCTTTAGTTTCATATTTATTGTTGGATCATCGATGGTTCCAGGAACAACCACATTGATCAATTTGTATAGAAGAATGTCACATTTCACTATATCAAAGAGATCATTTTTCATAGGATCAATTGGAAGGTATCTTTTCACCATTGGATCATCTCCAAAGTAGCTATTGATATGAGCAAAAAATTCCATCTTCTCATATTATCCAATTGTGTGAATCAAGGTGGTTGTGGCATTCTTTAGAAATGAAAATGTTTTCTTCGAACAACTTAATTTGGTATCTACCTATGTCTGCAAATTAAGATAAATCTATAGAAAACCTTCGAAATCCACAATCTCTTTTGCATTCAAATGGTATTCCCCCACAACAACTCCTACCTCCTCCTCGATGAATAAATCCTCAAAAATATTCCATTTCAGTCATTCCAGAGCTCAAATCCCCAACGATTAATTCACCCTTCCCCTTCTTCATGGATGCATATTGTTATTTTAAAGTTTGAAGCTTCGCCTGGGTGAATTTGCTCTGAAGCCAAGGATCTAAAACCAATACTTCCAAATATCATGTGATTGTAATATACATTCACTTCCAATATCAAGTGGTAGAGAAGCCTCTAAAGTACTGTCATCAATAACAAGGTTTGAGAAACTGCTAGTTACACTTCCATTTTCACTGTCTAAAATCTCTGCATCTTCACTTGTTTGTTTTGTAAGACTCCAAAGCATAATGCTTGCAATCAATATAAGTATCATTTTAGGATTGAACTCAACAGTGTCTTCAGGTAGAAGGAAAATTGAGCATCCAAGCTTCCTTGCCACATTGATTATATAGGTTGCATTCAACCTCTTTTCTTCCATATTCTTGTCTTTTGTGACAATTTACTTTGAAGAATTGAGACAAAGTGTATGATTTTCATTTATTTCTTATGGATTAAGCTTTGGTTTCGTATTTATTGCTCGATCATCGATGGTTCCAGGAACAACTACATTGATCAATTTGCATAGAATAATTCCATCTTTCATTATATCAAAGAGATCATTTGTCATGGGATCAATTGGAAGGTATATTTTCACCACTGGATCATCTCTAAGGTAGCTATTGATATGAGAAAAAAATGTCGCCTTCTTAGATTTGCCAATTGTGTGAAGCAAGGTGGTTGTGACAGTCTTTAGAAATGCATATTTGTTCTTGGAACCACTTAATTTTGTATCTACCTGTGTCTGTAAATTAAGATAAATCCGTAGAAAACCTTTGAAATCCACAATCTCTTTTGCATTCGAATGGTATTCCCCCACAACAACTCCTACCTCCTCCTCTATGAATAACTCCTCAAAAATATTTCAATTTAGTCATTCCAGAGCTCAAATCCCCATCAGTTAATTCACCCTTCTCCTTCTTCACAGATGCATATTGTTATTTTAAAGTTTGAAGCTCTGCCTAGGTGAATTGGCTCTGAAGTTAAGGATCTAAAACTAATACTTCCACGTAGCCTTCCATTGTAATATACATTCATTTCCATTATCAAGTGGTAAAGAAGCCTCTGAAGTACTATCACTAATAACAAGGTTTGAGAAATTGCTAGTTACACTTCCATTTTCACTATCTGAAATCCCTGCATCTTCACTAGTTTGTTTTGTAAGACTCCAAAGAATAATGCTTTCAATCAATATAAGTATCATTTCAGGATTAACCTCAACAATGTCTTCAGGTAGAAGTAAAATTGAGCATTCAATATTCCTTACCACATTGATTATATAGGTTGAATTCAACCTCTTTTCTTCCTCATTCTCGCCTTTTATGACAATGTACTTTGAATAATTGAGACAAAGTGTATGATTTCCATTTATTTTTCATGGATTAATCTTTGGTTTCGTATTTATTGCTCGATCATCGGTGGTTCCAAGAACAACCACATTGATCAATTTGCATAGAAAAATGTCATATTTCTCTATATCAAGGAGATCATTTGTCATAGGATTAATTGGAAGTTATCTTTTCATCACTAGATCATCTCTAATGTAGCCATTGATATGAGAAAAAAATTCCACCTTCTTAGATTCACCAATTGTGGGAAGAAAGGTGGTTGTGGCAGTCTTTAGAAATGCGGATTTGTTCTTGGAACCACTTAATTTTGTATATACATGTGTCTGCAAATTAAGATAAATCTGTAAAAAACCTTTGAAATCCACAATCTCTTTTGCATTCGAATGATATTCCCCCACAACAACTCCAAACTCCTCCTCGATGAATAACTCCTAAAAAATATTTCAGTTTAGTCATTCCAAGGCTCAACTCGCCAACAATTGATTCACCCTTCTCCTTCTTCATGGATTCATATTGTTATTTTAAATTTTGAATCCCCTCCTGGGTGAATTGTCTCTGAAGCCAAGGATATGAAACCAATACTTCCACATAGCCTTCCATTGTAATAAACATTCACTTCCATTATCAAGTGGTAAATGATGCACCTTCTTCAAGAAAAGATGCAAAATTATCCACAGCATACAACCTTTATTTCTTTGGTTGTTCTAAACCATCTAAGGTGTTGTCCAAGGATTGATTCATCTCCTAATTAAGCCTTTAAATAGGCTTATCTGGTGTAATTCTAGTTTAAATAGAGTATTACATGTCCTATCCCTTTTCCCCTTGGGCACTAACTTCATGTGATCAAATCTTATACCCTTGCGCTAATAAAAAAGGTGCCTAAACTCTTTATAACTCCACCAAATAGATCAACGGCCATGACTTTATCAGTCATTGTGATGAATGGTTCATGCACCCGAAATTTCACAGGTTTTAATGATCCTTCACAATGTGTGTGACGTCATCTTAGGGAAATTGCCTAGTTGACATGGCTCCTTCTTATTATTGCGCGCACAATATGCTACCACCTCTAAACCACCTTTCCCATGATGTGCTTACCACCGGTTTCTACCTCTGGTTGTTTACAAACTAACTTTTAATCCAATAGTGGCTATTCACTACAGGTTGATCCAACAGTCACAATTTAAATGATTGTTTCCTTGCCTCAATTTCGATCGGATAGGCTGAGGTGTCCTAGTCCAAAATATGGATGACTCTAAAACTAAAATCTCGTTCAAATACTTACTCTCAATCTGACTGCCTGTGTTGCTTCTAACCAATAGATGGATGGTTGGGGATCATTCTTTGACTCCTTAGTTTCTTCATTGGACCTTTTTCAGAATTTGAAGAGGAACGACGATCGTCGATCTGTTCCGTTGATCAACAATCGATGGCTACAGATCCCTCTTCTGAAGCAAGGTTCTCTCAATGGTTTTAAAGGAACCTTCCATTGATCCTTTGGGGATTTCAATCCTTGTCAATGCCAATTTAAAGCTTGAATCCCTCCTGATCTTGGTTACGATTCTTATAGTATGATCGATGACAGATTCTTCTACGCACTATTATAGGTTTATCTATCCTTATCTTTTCGAGCCTGCAAACACACTTTTACACAATATACATGGATTTATCATTTCCTAATGATCAGAGGCATCATAAACTTAGTACGATAACACTCAAAACAGAGTGGATTCTATTAATATACATAAAAAAATTACATAAGTCTCTCATTAGCCTTCTCTGGCTTGATACTCCCTGTATTTGGCCAACCTACCTTTTCCCAATCTCCCCTCTATATGGCCAACCCTTTAGCCTAATTTATCACTATTTTGGCCAACTTCGAATGCCTCTAAGACTTACAATAATATACAAAGGATTATGAATTGTTTTTGGTTCAGATCCAACAAATACTCAACAAATTCCTAAGGATCCTCTTAGATCCACTATCCATTCATCCAAATCCTAATTCTAGTATCCCCAAATCCCTAAGATCCTCATGAGATCTTTACAACCCTAAGATATCTCAACCCCTCATTCTCTCATGTTCTCACAAATTTGAGAACATTTACAAATAAATCCTCACAATTATGAATTAAACCCTACCTTATGTTTCTCACTTAAAATCACTCAAATTATAGGAAATACACATAAAACAAGACTTAGGGAACCAAATCCCTTGGAACCACAAGACTCCCTAGGCCTATCATATGTACATGAAATTATGGAAGCAAGATGCTCTTGCATCAGTGAAGAAGCCTCTGAAGTATTGTCATCAATAACAATGTTTGAGACATTGCTAGCTACACTTCCATTTTCATTGTCTGAAATCCCTGCATCTTCACTAGTTTGTTTTGTAAGACTCCAAAGCATAATGTTTTCAATCAATATAAGTATCATTTTAGGATTGACCTCAACAATGTCTTCAAGTAGAAGGAAAACTGAGCATCCAAGCTTCCTTGCCACATTGATTATATAGGTTTCATTCAACCTCTTTTCTTCTTCATTCTTACCTTTTGTGACAATGTACCATTTCACAACCCTAGGTTCCACAGAACTCAATATATTATCAAGATTCATTTTTTGATTTGGTATTGCGGATGGAAATATATAAATACAAGAGAAATACAAAATAAAGAAGTTTGTTTTTATTGACATAATTTATGTAGGTAATTATTATAAGATGTAAATGTCCACTCCTATACAGGTGGTATCCCTTTCTGCTTGATGCTTAACCTTTATATAATATTGAATATAGTGCTCCTTTATGCTAAGGTGACACGACTATAGATAATGGAGAGTTTCTTGATGCTTAACTTTTTTTACTATTGACATATAGTGCTACTTTTTTCTAAGGCAACTCGACTATAAATATCCAAAGTTATGAATTGTAAGGTTAACTGCCTTGGACAATGAGATCATTTCTTGTAAAATAATGCTTTAAATGATTTTAATATCATAACTATCATATAATAAAAGAGATTTGAAGGCTCATCACAATGTTTCATGTTCTGCACTTCTTTTTTTACATCTCTGCCAATGCTTTTTGTAATTCTGTTGTTTCATTGTTTGAAAAAGAGAACAGTTCCCTTGGGGACAGTTTGCTGCTAATTTTAAATGTTGTATATTTTTTGCATGATGGTTGGCCCATTTCTTTTATGCAGTTGTTTGAATGTATGTTCGGGGATCTTTTATATTATGGTGTATTTGCAGACTTGGAGATGGAAACTCATCATGTTCTACTACAGATGGTTTGACCCACTTACATTTTAAAAATACAGGACTATTTTCACCATACTCAACTTGAATAATTACTTGGATGAATCCAACATAAAATTTCTTTTCGGTTTCATGAAGAAATTCAGCACTAACAACACAATCACAATTTGCCTTTCCTTTGTCCTTTTCTTCAACTCTTAAATGACTACCATAGGCCCACATTCCACTAAAATTCATAGCCCATATATGTGGAAGTTGTGAAAGCTCACTTTCCTCCACTATTATATCTTGACCTTCTTCTTTTGCATCATTGATTTCATTAGCAATCCATTCTTCAAATTTTGGAAAAGAATCATATCCAATCAAATCATGACGTCTGCGCTTTTGAGGTCAATGTTGCATCCATGTTTGATTATTTTCTTCATATTTCCTACATGGAATATGAACGTATAAGATAATAAGATTAATAATATAAATTTGTAAATGCAATTGAATCAATAAAATATTGTATAAAAAATATTTTCACCTGCGCCACTTATCGAATGAAGATGTGTTCTAAAGAACATAGGAACGTATTGCACTTATTTTTCATGTGATATCTTAAAGCGCCTTTCATTGCCTTCTAATACTTCACCTGCAACTCTCTCATCTTTGTCATCATCCCATACACGTCGATTAACACTTTTAAAATCCTTCATATATTTTGTGTAAAATCCCACGACCTCTTGCATTGAATATCCCTCAAACATGCTACCTTCTGGTTTTTCCCTAGTACGAACAAATGTTTTCAAAACCTTCATATATATCTCTATAGGATACATCCATCTCGTTCTTACTGGGCCACAATGCTCTAGTTCATATTCAATATGTATCAAAAGATGCATCGAAATGTTAAATATTGTTGGTGGAAATTCATGTTCCAATAGATAAAGGACTTCAACAACCTCCTACCTCAAACTAACAAAGTTCAAAGGATCTAATACATGTAAATTCATTCTCTTTAATATAAGTCCCAACCTTATAATTTCCAATCTTGGACCCTTTTCCAAACTTGATATATTAACCACAATAGGTAAAATATTCCCGATTATGACATGATAGTCATGGGTCTTGAGGCCTCTTAAGCTATTCATGTTAGATTGGATTATGATATTACTACTTACATATCCAATGGGAAAGCGAGTCTAAGACATCAAATTTAATAATTGTGCACATTGTTCCTTTGTCCAAACATAAGGAGCACTAGGTTTTCTATATTTTTCATCATCATATTTTTCAACCCAAAGATTTTGACGAATCTTTAGTTGTTTCAAGTCTTCACGTGATGAAACAATATCAAAAGCACCAAAAAGAGTTTCTATAATAGCATAGTCTATATTTTTCTCAGTATGCATAAACTCAACAGTGTGACTAATGGCTATATCCTAAAGTATGGAAAATTATAAAATATGCACAATAATTTTACACAGCTTTCATTACATGGATCATCTCTACTACCACAAATCCCACCACTTCAAATAAACAACATTATTTTATGTCCATTCTCAATAATGTATTCACTCTTTATTGGTAATGGTGCTTCATTCTCTTCCTAGCCATTGAAACGTGTTTTTTGTCGA
>ML786748.1:789061-812981 GCA_009831015.1 Picea engelmannii | reverse complement strand
CATTAATGATGCAACGAATATAACTGTTGAAAAGAATAGTGGTGGTGATGATGTGCAAATTGATAATGCACTTGGTGATGTGCAGGAAGATATTGCACATGGTGATGTATAACGTAAGGATGATCTCTTCACACAAAGTCTAAAAGAGATTATCAATAATAATGACATAAAAGGAAAATCAAGTTTGGAGATCATTTATTCAAAATTAAAGGAGATGTTAGAACCAACATCTATAGAGACTAGTATTGAGCTACCTACTGCCAAATCTGATGTGGCCAAGAAGCATGCAGTTATGGTTAATGCAAGTTGTGAAGATAATACACTTACATATGTTGTGCTTCAAAATACACCTATTGCATCTACTGATGGAACTGGATCATCTAGAAATATTGCTAGTGGTTCAGGAGATGTGTTCTCTTTTGTTAAAAGGCAAAGATTGAGTTAAGTTTTGTATATATTTACAGAGAGGAATGAAAAAGAAAGGTAAGAATTCATTCTTGGTTGATGTGTCGAAATATGGTGAGCCCATAGGGCCAAATGTAGCAAGGTGGGCCTCTAAGTTGGGAACAAGACGTAGGGTCCATTTGGATATTACCAAATCAAATTTTACAGATCAAGATCCATGAAGTGTGGAAACTGTTATACAAAAAATGGAAAATTCTTTTGAGACTATTGGTGGACAAATCTCTAGAAAATATTACAAGTCTAAGATGAGGCTTCTAATGAATAGTTACAGATACAATTGCAGAAAATTAATCATTGAAGGAAAAGATAGGACAAGATCCACTCTATCTCCAAAAGAATGGGAAGCATTGAAGGAAACTATGTGTTCCAAATAATATTTGACAAAGAGGAACAGAGACATGAAAGCAAGAGATAATGTGAGGGCTTCATATACATTTGGTCGAGGCGGGTTGCAATCTAAAAGAGAAAAATTGACAATAAGTGTTTCTTTTTTGTTGAATTTCAATTGTTATTTATTTTGATTTGTTTATTGAATTGACTATGTTGAAACTTGACATTGTCTTTTAGGTGGAAAATAGTAACAAAGAACCATGGGCAGAAGATATTTTCCAGTATATGGAAGCATTGGAGTCTTGTAAATCTAACAGAAAGATCAAGTGCAAATATAGAGCGTCAATAGATATTTCTCATCCTTTAGTTGGGGTTGAAAGTATCCCAGTAAGATCCACTACAAATGATGTCAACTCGAGTGTTGGGTACCAACATGTAATGATTTTCATACATGATCTCAATGAGACAGTTTTGCAGTTGGTTGCCTCTGTTAAGCCTATAGTTTCTGCATGGAATCAACATAATTCCACTGGTTCAAGTGAGGTAAGAGGCTCTATTGATCTCATTTCTTCTTGTTTGAACATGTATATGCCATTTCTTCTTTCAAATCAATCTATTGTATCTCATTTCTTCTTGTTTGACTAGTTTTTGTGCTTGCAAATTAAACTAGAAATTGTAGGTTTTTGTGTGTTTCCACTCAGTCTACTGCATTTACAGTGAACTCTTAAGTTCTCTCGCTCACACTCTCTTGTTGAGAATTAGTGCACTCACTTAAATCTCTAGGACAATTTTTTTTCATGTGGACAGGCCTTCTTCTTCTACTACCTTCTCAGCAACCTTGCACTATGTAGAACCATCCTTTGTTTCTAGAATCAGCTCTTTGTGTTTCTAGCATCAGCTCTATGTTATGCCTTTAAAATATCAAGTATGTTTGATACTTGAAAGTACTATTGAGTAGTAACAATGCATGATCTGTCCCTGAAAGAACACAAAAATCTGTCCCTGAAAGAACACAAAAATATGTCCCTAAAAGTGAAGAATTGTGTCTGGAAATACAAAAAATAGTCCCATTTTGTGTTGAATATCTACTCAATAAAACATAACATAGGTGGTTTGAATTATTTTTGTTCAATACTGAAACTTAATTTTGTTTCTAAACTTTTCAAGGACAAGATGAGGTCGCACTTCAACTAAGTCTCGTTTTCCAATTTTTACTATTGTGCATCCAATGGACTTTGAAGAATTGAGACAAAGTGTATGATTTTCATTTATTTCTCATGGATTAATATTTAGTTTCGTATTTATTGCTCGATCATTGATGGTTACAAGAACAACCACATTGATCAATTTGCATAGAAGAATGCCATCTTTCACTATATCAAGGAGATCATTTGTCATAGGATCAATTGGAAGGTATCTTTTCACAACTGGATCATATCTAAGATAGCTATTGATATGAGCAAAAAATTCCACCTTCTCAGATTCGCCAATTGTGTGAAGCAAGGTGGTTGCGACAGTCTTTAGAAATGCAGATTTGTTCTTAGAACCACTTAATTTTGTATCTACCTATTTCTGCAAATAAAGATAAATCTGTAGAAAACCTTTGAAATCCACAATCTCTTTTTCATTATAATGGTATTCCCCCACAACAAATCCTACCTCCTCCTCAATGAATAAATCCTCAAAAATATTTCAGTTTAGTCATTCCAGAGCTCAAATCCCCAACAGTTAATTCACCATTCTCCTTCTTCAAGGATGCATATTGTTATTTTAAAGTTTGAAGCTCCGCTTGGGTGAATTGACTCTAAAGCCAAGGATCTGAAACCAATACTTCCACATAGCCTACCATTCTAATATAAATTTACTTACATTATCAAGTGGTAAATAAGCCTCTGAAGTATTGTCATCAATAACAAGGTTTGAGAAACTGCTAGTTACACTTTCATTTTCACTGTTTGAAATCTTTGCATCTTAACTGGTTTGTTTTGTAAGACTCCAAAGCATAATTCTTGCAATAAATATAAGTATCATTTTAGGATTGACCTCAACAATTTCTTCAGGTAGAAAGAAAACTGAGCATCCAATATTCCTTGCCACATTGATTATATAGGTTGAATTCGACCTCTTTTCTTCCTCATTCTTGCCTTTTGTGACAATGTACTTTGAAGAATTGAGACAAAGTGTATGGTTTTCATTTACTTCTCATGGATTAAGCTTTAGTTTCATATTTATTGTTGGATCATCGATGGTTCCAGGAACAACCACATTGATCAATTTGTATAGAAGAATGTCACATTTCACTATATCAAAGAGATCATTTTTCATAGGATCAATTGGAAGGTATCTTTTCACCATTGGATCATCTCCAAAGTAGCTATTGATATGAGCAAAAAATTCCATCTTCTCATATTATCCAATTGTGTGAATCAAGGTGGTTGTGGCATTCTTTAGAAATGAAAATGTTTTCTTCGAACAACTTAATTTGGTATCTACCTATGTCTGCAAATTAAGATAAATCTATAGAAAACCTTCGAAATCCACAATCTCTTTTGCATTCAAATGGTATTCCCCCACAACAACTCCTACCTCCTCCTCGATGAATAAATCCTCAAAAATATTCCATTTCAGTCATTCCAGAGCTCAAATCCCCAACGATTAATTCACCCTTCCCCTTCTTCATGGATGCATATTGTTATTTTAAAGTTTGAAGCTTCGCCTGGGTGAATTTGCTCTGAAGCCAAGGATCTAAAACCAATACTTCCAAATATCATGTGATTGTAATATACATTCACTTCCAATATCAAGTGGTAGAGAAGCCTCTAAAGTACTGTCATCAATAACAAGGTTTGAGAAACTGCTAGTTACACTTCCATTTTCACTGTCTAAAATCTCTGCATCTTCACTTGTTTGTTTTGTAAGACTCCAAAGCATAATGCTTGCAATCAATATAAGTATCATTTTAGGATTGAACTCAACAGTGTCTTCAGGTAGAAGGAAAATTGAGCATCCAAGCTTCCTTGCCACATTGATTATATAGGTTGCATTCAACCTCTTTTCTTCCATATTCTTGTCTTTTGTGACAATTTACTTTGAAGAATTGAGACAAAGTGTATGATTTTCATTTATTTCTTATGGATTAAGCTTTGGTTTCGTATTTATTGCTCGATCATCGATGGTTCCAGGAACAACTACATTGATCAATTTGCATAGAATAATTCCATCTTTCATTATATCAAAGAGATCATTTGTCATGGGATCAATTGGAAGGTATATTTTCACCACTGGATCATCTCTAAGGTAGCTATTGATATGAGAAAAAAATGTCGCCTTCTTAGATTTGCCAATTGTGTGAAGCAAGGTGGTTGTGACAGTCTTTAGAAATGCATATTTGTTCTTGGAACCACTTAATTTTGTATCTACCTGTGTCTGTAAATTAAGATAAATCCGTAGAAAACCTTTGAAATCCACAATCTCTTTTGCATTCGAATGGTATTCCCCCACAACAACTCCTACCTCCTCCTCTATGAATAACTCCTCAAAAATATTTCAATTTAGTCATTCCAGAGCTCAAATCCCCATCAGTTAATTCACCCTTCTCCTTCTTCACAGATGCATATTGTTATTTTAAAGTTTGAAGCTCTGCCTAGGTGAATTGGCTCTGAAGTTAAGGATCTAAAACTAATACTTCCACGTAGCCTTCCATTGTAATATACATTCATTTCCATTATCAAGTGGTAAAGAAGCCTCTGAAGTACTATCACTAATAACAAGGTTTGAGAAATTGCTAGTTACACTTCCATTTTCACTATCTGAAATCCCTGCATCTTCACTAGTTTGTTTTGTAAGACTCCAAAGAATAATGCTTTCAATCAATATAAGTATCATTTCAGGATTAACCTCAACAATGTCTTCAGGTAGAAGTAAAATTGAGCATTCAATATTCCTTACCACATTGATTATATAGGTTGAATTCAACCTCTTTTCTTCCTCATTCTCGCCTTTTATGACAATGTACTTTGAATAATTGAGACAAAGTGTATGATTTCCATTTATTTTTCATGGATTAATCTTTGGTTTCGTATTTATTGCTCGATCATCGGTGGTTCCAAGAACAACCACATTGATCAATTTGCATAGAAAAATGTCATATTTCTCTATATCAAGGAGATCATTTGTCATAGGATTAATTGGAAGTTATCTTTTCATCACTAGATCATCTCTAATGTAGCCATTGATATGAGAAAAAAATTCCACCTTCTTAGATTCACCAATTGTGGGAAGAAAGGTGGTTGTGGCAGTCTTTAGAAATGCGGATTTGTTCTTGGAACCACTTAATTTTGTATATACATGTGTCTGCAAATTAAGATAAATCTGTAAAAAACCTTTGAAATCCACAATCTCTTTTGCATTCGAATGATATTCCCCCACAACAACTCCAAACTCCTCCTCGATGAATAACTCCTAAAAAATATTTCAGTTTAGTCATTCCAAGGCTCAACTCGCCAACAATTGATTCACCCTTCTCCTTCTTCATGGATTCATATTGTTATTTTAAATTTTGAATCCCCTCCTGGGTGAATTGTCTCTGAAGCCAAGGATATGAAACCAATACTTCCACATAGCCTTCCATTGTAATAAACATTCACTTCCATTATCAAGTGGTAAATGATGCACCTTCTTCAAGAAAAGATGCAAAATTATCCACAGCATACAACCTTTATTTCTTTGGTTGTTCTAAACCATCTAAGGTGTTGTCCAAGGATTGATTCATCTCCTAATTAAGCCTTTAAATAGGCTTATCTGGTGTAATTCTAGTTTAAATAGAGTATTACATGTCCTATCCCTTTTCCCCTTGGGCACTAACTTCATGTGATCAAATCTTATACCCTTGCGCTAATAAAAAAGGTGCCTAAACTCTTTATAACTCCACCAAATAGATCAACGGCCATGACTTTATCAGTCATTGTGATGAATGGTTCATGCACCCGAAATTTCACAGGTTTTAATGATCCTTCACAATGTGTGTGACGTCATCTTAGGGAAATTGCCTAGTTGACATGGCTCCTTCTTATTATTGCGCGCACAATATGCTACCACCTCTAAACCACCTTTCCCATGATGTGCTTACCACCGGTTTCTACCTCTGGTTGTTTACAAACTAACTTTTAATCCAATAGTGGCTATTCACTACAGGTTGATCCAACAGTCACAATTTAAATGATTGTTTCCTTGCCTCAATTTCGATCGGATAGGCTGAGGTGTCCTAGTCCAAAATATGGATGACTCTAAAACTAAAATCTCGTTCAAATACTTACTCTCAATCTGACTGCCTGTGTTGCTTCTAACCAATAGATGGATGGTTGGGGATCATTCTTTGACTCCTTAGTTTCTTCATTGGACCTTTTTCAGAATTTGAAGAGGAACGACGATCGTCGATCTGTTCCGTTGATCAACAATCGATGGCTACAGATCCCTCTTCTGAAGCAAGGTTCTCTCAATGGTTTTAAAGGAACCTTCCATTGATCCTTTGGGGATTTCAATCCTTGTCAATGCCAATTTAAAGCTTGAATCCCTCCTGATCTTGGTTACGATTCTTATAGTATGATCGATGACAGATTCTTCTACGCACTATTATAGGTTTATCTATCCTTATCTTTTCGAGCCTGCAAACACACTTTTACACAATATACATGGATTTATCATTTCCTAATGATCAGAGGCATCATAAACTTAGTACGATAACACTCAAAACAGAGTGGATTCTATTAATATACATAAAAAAATTACATAAGTCTCTCATTAGCCTTCTCTGGCTTGATACTCCCTGTATTTGGCCAACCTACCTTTTCCCAATCTCCCCTCTATATGGCCAACCCTTTAGCCTAATTTATCACTATTTTGGCCAACTTCGAATGCCTCTAAGACTTACAATAATATACAAAGGATTATGAATTGTTTTTGGTTCAGATCCAACAAATACTCAACAAATTCCTAAGGATCCTCTTAGATCCACTATCCATTCATCCAAATCCTAATTCTAGTATCCCCAAATCCCTAAGATCCTCATGAGATCTTTACAACCCTAAGATATCTCAACCCCTCATTCTCTCATGTTCTCACAAATTTGAGAACATTTACAAATAAATCCTCACAATTATGAATTAAACCCTACCTTATGTTTCTCACTTAAAATCACTCAAATTATAGGAAATACACATAAAACAAGACTTAGGGAACCAAATCCCTTGGAACCACAAGACTCCCTAGGCCTATCATATGTACATGAAATTATGGAAGCAAGATGCTCTTGCATCAGTGAAGAAGCCTCTGAAGTATTGTCATCAATAACAATGTTTGAGACATTGCTAGCTACACTTCCATTTTCATTGTCTGAAATCCCTGCATCTTCACTAGTTTGTTTTGTAAGACTCCAAAGCATAATGTTTTCAATCAATATAAGTATCATTTTAGGATTGACCTCAACAATGTCTTCAAGTAGAAGGAAAACTGAGCATCCAAGCTTCCTTGCCACATTGATTATATAGGTTTCATTCAACCTCTTTTCTTCTTCATTCTTACCTTTTGTGACAATGTACCATTTCACAACCCTAGGTTCCACAGAACTCAATATATTATCAAGATTCATTTTTTGATTTGGTATTGCGGATGGAAATATATAAATACAAGAGAAATACAAAATAAAGAAGTTTGTTTTTATTGACATAATTTATGTAGGTAATTATTATAAGATGTAAATGTCCACTCCTATACAGGTGGTATCCCTTTCTGCTTGATGCTTAACCTTTATATAATATTGAATATAGTGCTCCTTTATGCTAAGGTGACACGACTATAGATAATGGAGAGTTTCTTGATGCTTAACTTTTTTTACTATTGACATATAGTGCTACTTTTTTCTAAGGCAACTCGACTATAAATATCCAAAGTTATGAATTGTAAGGTTAACTGCCTTGGACAATGAGATCATTTCTTGTAAAATAATGCTTTAAATGATTTTAATATCATAACTATCATATAATAAAAGAGATTTGAAGGCTCATCACAATGTTTCATGTTCTGCACTTCTTTTTTTACATCTCTGCCAATGCTTTTTGTAATTCTGTTGTTTCATTGTTTGAAAAAGAGAACAGTTCCCTTGGGGACAGTTTGCTGCTAATTTTAAATGTTGTATATTTTTTGCATGATGGTTGGCCCATTTCTTTTATGCAGTTGTTTGAATGTATGTTCGGGGATCTTTTATATTATGGTGTATTTGCAGACTTGGAGATGGAAACTCATCATGTTCTACTACAGATGGTTTGACCCACTTACATTTTAAAAATACAGGACTATTTTCACCATACTCAACTTGAATAATTACTTGGATGAATCCAACATAAAATTTCTTTTCGGTTTCATGAAGAAATTCAGCACTAACAACACAATCACAATTTGCCTTTCCTTTGTCCTTTTCTTCAACTCTTAAATGACTACCATAGGCCCACATTCCACTAAAATTCATAGCCCATATATGTGGAAGTTGTGAAAGCTCACTTTCCTCCACTATTATATCTTGACCTTCTTCTTTTGCATCATTGATTTCATTAGCAATCCATTCTTCAAATTTTGGAAAAGAATCATATCCAATCAAATCATGACGTCTGCGCTTTTGAGGTCAATGTTGCATCCATGTTTGATTATTTTCTTCATATTTCCTACATGGAATATGAACGTATAAGATAATAAGATTAATAATATAAATTTGTAAATGCAATTGAATCAATAAAATATTGTATAAAAAATATTTTCACCTGCGCCACTTATCGAATGAAGATGTGTTCTAAAGAACATAGGAACGTATTGCACTTATTTTTCATGTGATATCTTAAAGCGCCTTTCATTGCCTTCTAATACTTCACCTGCAACTCTCTCATCTTTGTCATCATCCCATACACGTCGATTAACACTTTTAAAATCCTTCATATATTTTGTGTAAAATCCCACGACCTCTTGCATTGAATATCCCTCAAACATGCTACCTTCTGGTTTTTCCCTAGTACGAACAAATGTTTTCAAAACCTTCATATATATCTCTATAGGATACATCCATCTCGTTCTTACTGGGCCACAATGCTCTAGTTCATATTCAATATGTATCAAAAGATGCATCGAAATGTTAAATATTGTTGGTGGAAATTCATGTTCCAATAGATAAAGGACTTCAACAACCTCCTACCTCAAACTAACAAAGTTCAAAGGATCTAATACATGTAAATTCATTCTCTTTAATATAAGTCCCAACCTTATAATTTCCAATCTTGGACCCTTTTCCAAACTTGATATATTAACCACAATAGGTAAAATATTCCCGATTATGACATGATAGTCATGGGTCTTGAGGCCTCTTAAGCTATTCATGTTAGATTGGATTATGATATTACTACTTACATATCCAATGGGAAAGCGAGTCTAAGACATCAAATTTAATAATTGTGCACATTGTTCCTTTGTCCAAACATAAGGAGCACTAGGTTTTCTATATTTTTCATCATCATATTTTTCAACCCAAAGATTTTGACGAATCTTTAGTTGTTTCAAGTCTTCACGTGATGAAACAATATCAAAAGCACCAAAAAGAGTTTCTATAATAGCATAGTCTATATTTTTCTCAGTATGCATAAACTCAACAGTGTGACTAATGGCTATATCCTAAAGTATGGAAAATTATAAAATATGCACAATAATTTTACACAGCTTTCATTACATGGATCATCTCTACTACCACAAATCCCACCACTTCAAATAAACAACATTATTTTATGTCCATTCTCAATAATGTATTCACTCTTTATTGGTAATGGTGCTTCATTCTCTTCCTAGCCATTGAAACGTGTTTTTTGTCGAAGATATGGATGTTCCACTTTCAGGTAAGCACAATGTACACAATAAATACACTTATGCAAAATTCTTGAGTGCCTCACAAAATCCTGAAATTTTCATCAAGGACATCCATGTTATCCATGAACATTGAGACCATTCAATGTGTTGTATACAAGAAGATCGTGAATCGTAAACAATAAGGAAGCTCTTAAAGTGCATTTGATTGAATAACCATCCCTTAATAATTCAATTTCTTCAAATCCTTTCCACAATTCCATTACTCATCATATAATGGCTCTAAATAAGTATTGATTGTATTTGAAGTCACACTTTTCTTTCCGGGTATGATCAATGATAACATTATAAAAAATGGTTTTGTTTCTAACCATGGAGGCAAGATATAATTTATTAAAAACAATGGCCAAGTTGACCATTTAGTACTTTGATCTAAGAATGGGTTCACTCCATCTAGAGCCAAACCCAACCTTATATTACAAGGATCTTGGGAAAAATCGAGCCATATGTTATCAAATTCCATCCACATCTTAGAATCAGGCACATGTCATTGTTTTCCATCAGTGCTCTTATTTTGAACATGCCATTGCATAAGTTCATCAATGTCTCTGCACCTATACAGTGGAAGTAATAGTGGGATTAGTGGAAAGTGGTGAAGAACCTTCCTAGGAACCACAGTTGATTTCAACCCTGGTCTATACCTCCCTTCTTGACATTTTGGACATTCTATCTCACTTGCAAAAATTTTGCGAAACAATACACAACCATTCACACATGTGTGTATGTTTTCATACCCTAAGCCTAGCTTAATGATTTTCTTTTTACATTGACTTCATTTTGTTGGAAATGTGGAGTCATGTGATAAAAAACTTTCTTAATAATGCTAATAACTCATCTACACTCTCATTTGTCAAACCATGCACCACTTGCAGGTTTATAATTTGAAGGATTGTTGTCAAATTACTTAACCTGCAATTAACATACACGGGATTTAAAGCATCCTCCATTGACTTGGCCCAATCATCATTTAGACCCTCATTCAACATTCTATGAACTTCAACCCCTTTATCTAACATTGTTGTTGGATTACTGAGAGGGGTGGGTGAATCAATAATAGAGATTTTTTATCCTTTTTAACCACAATATGCAAGTGTTATTTATCTTTGTGATCAATATAGCTTTATTATCCAATAAGTGCAGAGTAAATAAACCAAGAACAAATGAACAATCATACACATACACAGTAAATCAGTATTTTTACATGGAAACCCAATGTGGGAGAAAACAACGGAATGATTTTTCTTACATGTCTTTAAGAATTACATTCATTGGAAGCACGAAATTTCTTTGTTCTCCAGCTGCAACTGGAAGGAGGCTCTGGCCCCCTATATTTTCAGGCTACAACTTGAGGGAAGCTACAACTCCCCAATTCTATGGCTACAACCAGATGGAGGCTACACCCCCCTATGTTCTCCAGCTACAATCGGAAGGTGGCTACAACCACCTATCCTTGCCTCGTCCTACCGCCCTGAAATATAAGTGTCAAATGAAAAAACCACTGCCACATTCTCACTGTGAGATATACCACTATAAACCTATACCAACCTGTATCACTGACCTATAGCCAACTTGTACCACTACCCTGTAATCAACCTGTACCTGAAATGATCCTGTACCAACAAAAAAATCCACAGATATGTGACCTTTATGTTCGGCAGCATGCATATGTATGTGCCCTATCTGTATTGCAACATGCGTATGTACATGACCTATTTGTTATGCAGCCTATGTATGCCTTCTAAAAACTAGGTTTTTCTCTCTTCTAAGAAGTTATGACCTTCTGCAGCCTCTGTCACATCAACATGCAACCTGTCACTATGTTCATACTATAATTGAACCTTGTGCATGCATCCTCATACATATCCTTTACCCAAGGCATCTATATCTCTCTAGTCATGTGCCATACAAGTGTGTCTAATCATGAACAAGTATAATAACCCTCACATGAACTAGACATCAAAAACCTTTCTAATATACAGCCTCTCAATACATCAACCACTTCACAAATACAATCTCTCAACCATGTACCACAAAAACCCTTAACCATATGCCACGAAATACAAGATGTGCCTCAACACTAACAAGATATATCAATGATAAATATTGATTACACCAACACTATATTTCTATAGATCCAACTTATGCAGAAGGTCTCATGCAACCACTAATCTCTCTAGGGAAAATACTCAAACCTACATGACCATTTATCATGTATATAACAAAATCCAACTACTCATAGAAATAAGACATACCTTTTGAACCAGTAGATAGACATGTACCTGACTACTGTAGACCTTCCTCGTAGCTTGATTTCTGACTCTAGAGACACAACATCTTCATATTCTCAAATTTCTAGGGCTTTTCTTTCATGTACACACCCTAATATATTGCTCGCATGCATATATACGCGCCTTGCTCCACTACAGCTCCTGTACACCTCAAAAACTAGTGTTTTTCTAATATTTTATGTAATTCCAAAACTTTCATCGTCAACCCTTCGTGCTACCTTAGACTTGCGCAACTTCAAATATATCAATGATTACCTACAATAAACCTTACACAATAATAAATATTCAATGTGCTCAATAGGTGCTAATAGTAGATCCTTGCTCTCTTATTTATACTTCCATATAGCTTCCTCGAGGGGTTACCTTCTAACTAACTTATCCCAATTTCCTTATTTTAGGGATGACCCACTTCTAACCACTTGTCCACTTATAACCACTTTATCCACAAATAGTAAACTCTCCACTTCTAGTTGCACCTAATTTATTTTTAATTTATTTTCTTATTGCAACAACTTAACCAATGATTAAATCCTAGTTTTACTCACTTGACTAGTCAACTTCTTCTAGGAGATTCTATAATAATTTTGACTTCTTTGACCTTCTAGATAACTCATGAGGGTTCTCCAACTTCACAAGGCCATAACTCTCTAAACGTGAGGAGTTATATGGCGTTCCACATATCACTGGAAATGGCATGACATGTATTATCCATCTAGAATAGTCTTACCTACAAATATATTAAACTTTGTATTGTTATACATCAATCAAACTGAATTCCCTTAACCATATTGTTGGGGCTACCAGAATTTGCTACCAGACTTGCTTCAAGGGTTGAAATCAATGACAACCAACCCAATATTAATCAACAATATCCCCCTTTTGCATTGATGGCAACATTGAAGTCATGTCACTTATGCTCCCCTTGTTACCATTGCATCTCTATGTCCTACATCTTATGAATCTCTCCCCCTTTGACATCAATGGCAAAGGTAACTTCATGTCTGGAGTTGCTCCCCCTAATTGAACTGTCCTTGGGGCTGCTCCCCTTGACTGAACTCTTCCTGAAGTTTCTCCCCCAACCTAAAATATCCTTTGTATGGTGCTTCCTTGTGTAAATCTACTACATATAAGATAATCATTCAAAAGCATTCATTTTGGAGTAGAAATTACTTCAAGTCTCTGGCGAAGATACTCAAAGGCTTCCCTTGGAAGCAATTTTGTGAATATATATGCAACTTGTTCCTTTGTCCCCACATATTCAACTCTGATGTTCTTCTCTGCAACATGTTCTCGTAGAAAGTGATACTTGATTGTGATGTGCTTTGTCTTGGAGTGCATTACTTGATTCTTTGAGATACTGATAGTGTTTGAATTATCATAATATATAGGAATGAGCTCATCATATTCAACCTGTATATCTATCAAATTTTGTTTCATCCATAGAACTTGTGTACAACATGTTGTTGCTGCAATATACTCTGCTTCAACTGTAGACAATGATATTGATTACTATTTCTTTCTTAACTAAGATACCAAACACTCACCCAAGTATAATTCCGCTCCACTGGTGCTTCGTCGGCCATCAATTCAACCTTCCCAATCTACATATGTGTAGGAAATAAGTGATAGATCATTTCCTTTTGGATACTATAACCCAAAATCTTATGTGCCTTTGAGATATCTGAAAATCCTCTTCACTGCTAGAACATGTGATTCCTTTGGTGCTGCTTGAAATCGTGCCACTTGTCCAACTTCCTGCATTACATTTGGTCTGGATGTTGTCACATAAATTAATCTACCAATCATTGACTTGTACTGCCTCTAATCTGTAGATGGTGAATCATAATCTTTGCTTAACTTGCAACTGTTTGCATATGAGTGTTAACTGGTTTGCAATCTTCCATTCTGAACCTCTTTACAATTTCTCTGATATACTCAGCTTGCGAAATAAAAATTCCTTGGCTGCTTTGACATATTTGAAGACCTAGAAAGAAGGATAGTTCTCCAAGTAATGAAATTTCAAATTCATTTTGCATATCCTTAGAAAATTATTGGCTTAACCTGTCATCGTCACTTCTAAAAATAATATGATCAACATAAACTTCAATTAATAAAATATTATCTTGAGTTACCTTGATGTAGAGGTTGTTTTCTGCACTTTCTTTTCTGAACCCTATCTATAGTAGATATCTATCCAGTCTAGAGTACCATGCTCTGGGAGCCTGTTGTAGACCATACAAGGCCTTATTCAACCTGCACACATATTCTTCGTTCTCTGACAGCTGAAATATTTCTGGTTTTTCAATGTAGACTTCTTCTTCAAGTTCCCCATTCAGAAAGGATGATTTCATGTCCATCTGATACACTTTAATATTCTTAGAGCATGCATAAACTCAGATCAATAGGATTTCTTACATTCTAGCAACTGGGGCAAACATATCCTCAAAGTCGATCCCTTCAACCTGTATGTATCCTTTACATACCAATCTAGCTTTGTTCCTTGTAACCTATCCATCTTCATTCAATTTATTTATGAAAACCCACTTTGTGCCAATCACATTCTTGTACCTTGATCTTGGAAGCCAAATTGTTCTTCCCCTATGAAAGCACTTAGAAACAGTCTTAATCTTCTAGAGATAATCTTAGAGATTAATTTGTAGATAACATTGCAGCAAGCAATCGGTTTGTAATCTTCAAAGGAGGAGGGGCATTGTTTTTTTGCGATAAGGAACAGGAAAGTGGTATTGAGAGGACCTTGAATTCTTCCTTCCTTTTATGATTCTTTGACCACTAGTAATAGACCGTTCTTCAGGAGGTTGTAGTAAGCCTTAAATAATTCCACCGTGACACCGTCTAGGCCAGGAATTTTTCCATTTTTCATAGAGAACAATGTTTCCCTTAGTTCTAGTTCTGTAACCTCTTCCCTCAAGGATAAATTCATTTCTTCAAAAAACACAGTAGGGAATTTTCCCACTACCTCCATGATTTCTTGGATGGGGCAACCAGGGGGGGGAGAAGAGATTACTGAAAAATATTACTCCAGGCCTTGCCTTCTCCTCAAAAGAAATTGTTGCATTTCCTTCTTCATCCTTGATTTCCCATATAGTGTTGAGGTTTCTTCGATAATTTGCAAATTCATGAAAGAAATTGGTGTTTTTATCTTCCTCTTTAATCCAGAGTGCCCTGCTCTTTATGCGACATTCTTGTTCTTATATTTTGAGCCACTTGGCTTGTTTTTCCTCCAACTCTCTTATTTCTAGTAGCTTTTCATTGGAAAGGGGGGTCTCCTCAACTTTCTAAGGGCCTCAATGATGCTTTCTTCTATGTCCCGTATGGAACGAGCCCTCTTGGAATTCCAAAGAGGGAGCCATTTTTTTATGGAACTTTTCAAAGTCTTAAGGTTTTGAACAAACTACATCATGAGAGGGCAAGGGTTTTCAGGGGAGAGTTTGATCCACTAGGAGAGAACCAAGTTATTGAATTCTTCCTCTGCCATCCAGGACTAGCTGAATTTTAAGGGTGACACAAAGTTGGAAGACCAATACAAGGAGATAGGGTGATGGTCTGAAATACCTCTCATCTCTACCTCTGACCTGAAAGAAGAGCCCAAATTTAGGAGGGCCTCGGTGTAATACCCATGTTTCCCCGAGTTTGTAAATATAACTATAACTAGCCAAGACATTATGGCAGACTAAATATGTGTGAATTTTTTATTTAATGAACCCTTGTATAAAAGGGTCAATGTATGAATTTATTTTATTAATAGAATTTGAATATGTGTTGCACAACTGCTGAAAGAGGGAAAGTTTTCCAATATAGTCTGTGGATGTTATGAGAGATGTGGTGAAGGGAAAAAAAGTATGGTTGAGATGACCCTCACCAGACCAGTACATATTGGATCTAATTGATCAATAGTCCTCTGACCTATAAATAAATTACCAGTTAGGCTGGTAGTTGGAAGACCATCCTCGAGAGTTAATGAGGAGATGGGGCAGGGTACCCATATGTAAGACTTCCAGGCCTGACCACGAATTGAGATTCAAACCCATGCAACCTTGTTGAGGAAGGAAAGAAAGGAGGTAATGCAGGAACAAAGACAGATGGGGGATATAGTAGAGTAGATAAAAACACTCTCCAGAGAAGAGCAGTAAGCTCGATCAAGTTGTAAGAAGCCATGGGTAGGGTTTGTCTACAAGATGATAAATTAGTTTGACGAGTGGCTAAGGAAGTACTCGTGCAAACCTCCTTGCTTGTAGCACAGAAAACCAGTTTCCAAGTTCCTGTGGGAGAAGGAGAGTAACCTTCGTCCCTGACTGTTGTGGAGAAAAGAGAAAGAATCTCTCTCAGAACATCATGGTCTAGCTCGGGGGTGGCCAGTGGTAAATCCAGAAGGGTGGTTGTGCCTATGGTTGGGAGAAAACAGGCACCCCTTTTAGCAGTTGCTTCACATTTTCCAGTTCTGATAAGTATTTTCATACTCTTTGTATCATATTGAATATGATGATGAAATATCTGAGTTTATGATTCAGTCTTTCAGTATTTGAACAGTTATTAGAAAAGCTCTGTGATTTCTGTAAACTGTTATATCTATATGATATTTCAATTGATTTCGGTTTCGTTGCTAGATAGTCATGAGATATGAATCCATGAGAGAGACGGGGGGTATGATCGACTGAAAATCCTAAGCCCTGCCAACCCTATGAAGTTTACCTTAGAGGGAATATTAAGGCCGAATTATGTGAGAGAAGGGAATTTTTCCCTTAGACTATTCACCCATCTTACTGAGGTCTCGTGCCCAGGTCCTTAACCCAATTGCTACTAAAGTATTAGCACTTAGTCCCTAGAATTTTCAAAGTATCCATGTGATCGGGGTCTGGGAACCCTTTCGAAACTTCAAGACTTGTGACTCCACAATCCTCGAAAGTAGTTGAAGGCCGAAGTCGTGAATCGATGAGGACCATCGATCTAGGGGTCCAAGGTAGATCTCTCTCACCCATCAGATTTGATATAGGAAGGAAAGTGTTAAGCGCTTTGGCGAAGTCTGACTTCGGGAGTTATTGAATGGCCTAGCACCAAAAACTCCCGAATGTCAGAGTAGCGGAGTTAATCTAGACCGTTGAAGCTGGAGGGAATCATGTCCACAAATCCATGGTTATCCGTGAGTCTGAATTCAACTAATTAAGAGATGTGCAAGTTTCCCCCGAAGATCTACAAGCCAAAGTAAATCCCAATCATAGAGGCTAGGTACATGTGGCGATAGATCCAGCATGGTCTGGAAGGAAAGTCAGAAGATGCACGTCGAACTCCTGAAATGTTGAATTGTCGAAGTAACGTGAACCGTCAATCCCCGGATCCTTCTGAGCCATCGATATAAGGGACCCACCCTTGACTACCCGACTAACCGGGAACGCATCATGGAGTGACACGTGGCCCCTCCTCATTCCTCGTCAAGTGTTTACCATTGAACTAGGGCCATTGGATGAGGGGGTACGTGGCAAGCGATCCTGTAGTCCGAAGATTTCATACTCCAGAGGAAACCGACCAAGAGTTTACAAACTATGAACTCGTCGAAGTTGCGAGTGTCGAAGTTAATCTCGACCATTGGTCGAAGAGAACATGTGGCGCAAGATCCAAGACTCCAGAGACTTATCTCTTTGAGGGATTTACGTCGAGAGGATTTGGTAAGCGTCGAAGCCCGAAGCCGTGAAGTAATGAGAACCGTAGATCTATGGATCTACGTGGAATCTTGCAAACCATTAGATGGAAGGACTGAGCAATATAGGTCTATGATGACACAACTTGATGACATCATTTGATGTGATGTGGACCCGCATTATGTGTGCCACGTGTCACCCAGTTTTGGACAATTCACATACCCATTGTGCCTATTAGAGATGGACACGTGTCACCCCCTAACGAGGAAATTTTCCACCGCTTGACCCTTGTCGCGTGTCAACTGTTGAATCGTGCCCACCTGGCCAACATTGTTGGTGATGTGTCTAGGACTCTGGAAGTCTGGGAAGTTTCAGGGGTTTCGGGGCGTGTTATAATTAGGAACATCCATCATAAAATGTCAAACGTCGAATGTCGAAGGGAAAAGGCCACATGGCAAGATTTTGGAAGTTTGGGAGTTTGGGTGTAGTGTGGAAAAGGGGAACGTTCAATGGAAATCGTTGAATGTTGAACGTCCAACAATGGTCGTCGATTGTCGAAGTGTCGAAAGAGCAAGGAATTGACTGTCGATTGTTGAATGGCTAGAGACACGTGGTGATATTTTGGGACTTCAGGGATTTGGAAAAAGATGTGTTACGCGTAGATCACTAAATTCCCCTCCTTAACTATAGGATCTCAGTGGAGGATGGGGACCGTGGATCCCCCCCGTGGTTCGATGATCTGAGATCTTGACAACACTTTTGGGAACTCCCGAAGCCCGGAAACTTCCAAAGTGTCAAAACCTATACTAATGTAGGGTTTTAGCTCCTGTTTTTCATCCTGAGGTTACAAGGAAGACCCCGCTAGTTGGTTCAAGTGCACAGTGAGAGATGCAAGCTACAGGGAAGCTAATTAGAGGGTTTTTTCTTAAGTAAGGGATCGAAAATAAACCAGGGAAAGAAAAAATTTGATGTCCCACCCCTAGAAAGGCTATTTAGGGGTTGGATGTGTTAAAAATTGGTATCAGAGCATGAAGCAACACTTGGCCTACTTGGGCTCATGCACAAGTCGCATAAAATATTATTAGAGAACTTATTGGGTAACACCATACCTTACCCCCTCTATAAGGAACCTATCTGAACCTCTACTGAAGAGAGGAACAACACCTTCTACTGTTGATAGATGTTTTTGAAGTCTTTATTGTAGGTTACTAATGTTTCCAAATAAATAACTGACGTCACCTTGCAATAATATATGTTGTTCATGAATTGGTAGATTAGTAACTAACAGAAAAAAAAGTATCTTCACTCAAGCAGTCAGTGAACAATATGAGAACTACAACTTAAAGGATGGTTATACATCAGGAATTTGGGGAGAGCTCCCACAATAGAGAGGAAGAATCTGATGAAAGGAGGGTGGTGGAAGCCCCTCCAAATTTGGCAGAAACTATAAGAAGCCTCATGGTATAATTACAGAGTTATAAGGCTGACAATGAAAGGTCGATCAAGGAGCAGGAAAAGAAGACCAAAATTAATGCAATCATACTGCAAATCCTATCCGATATTTAAAGGCAACTGCAACATGGTCCAGCTGCCAATCAGGTGGACATGCATCATACCAAGAAAACCCCAAGTCCACTTGAAATACATAATCATGGTCCTAAAAGTGGCCACACCATGAGGAGCACCTCAAAGAAGGCCCAACATGGAGCCAAGAGACATTCAATGGAAGATTCCTCTGTGAGGACACAGACAACTCCAAGGAATATTCTAGTGGTAAAACTAGTTCCCATTCTCAAACAAGAGGAAAGAAAAGGAAACATTCCAAGAGTCGTGACCCTGAAGAATTCAAGAAATCCAAACCACCCACCTTTGATGGAGGGATTAAGAAGGGGGAAGAAGAAGAAGTTTGTCTACTCAGCTTGAAGAAGTACTTCAGATTTCATGACTAATCTGAAAACTTAAAGGCTCGAATAACCATTTTCAACCTGAATGGGAAAGCTCCCATTTGGTGGGAAGACCTTAGGAATGTGAAAGGATTCCATGAGAAGGACTTGTCATGGAAACAATTTGAGAAATACTTCAAGAAGAAGTTCCTGTTAGAAAAGTACTTTGATGGAAACACCAAGGAATTCTATGAAATCAAGCTGGGACAACTCACCATAGATGAGTATATCAACAAATTTCTCGAGTCGATGAGGTGTGTGCCCTACATAAAGGATGAAAAGGTAAAGATGCAACGATTTGTTAGTGGATTACCTCAGTCCTACCGGTACAAAATTGAGTTTGATGAGCCAAAAACCTTAGAAGATGTTATTCGAAAAGTAAGGTATTTCTATGAGAAATTCAAGAGTAAGACAGAACCCCATGAAGATTGGAAGAAGAAAAACAATTCGGGATTCAAGAAAAGGGGGTTTAAACCCTCAAAATTTAAAAACCCTTGTAAGAGTTAGGATTAGCCTTCCTTCCAGAAGTGTGTATCAGCAAAATTTTCCATCCTGGAGTGGAAATAAACCATTCAGAGCAGCTCCAAGTAAAACTGATAACACTAAGAGAGGAACCTTGAAATGTTGGGGTTGTGGAGAGGAACATATGCTGAGGGATTGTCTGCATAGGCAACGAAACCCTGGGAGGGTCTACAACGTCCAAGAGGATACCACAGTCAATGATGTGGCTAGGAGCCTACCACAAATTTATGCAGCCTTGGATAATAGACAAGTTGACCACCAAGATTCAGTGGTGGAGATGGAAGGTACGATTTCCAACCATCATGTTTCCATTTTAATTGACCCTGGTTCTAATTTGAGTTATGTTGCCCCTCAAACTGTTGAAAAATGTAAATTGCAACATGTTAAACATGTTAAATCATGGTTGGTTCAACTAGCCACTGGAACCAAAAGAAAAGTAACAGAGGTCTTACCAGCATGTCAATTTGTCATGAGTGGGTTGCCCACCCAAGGAAACCTAAACATACTTCCTCTAGGATCTTATGACCTGTTGATTGGCATGGACTGGTTGGCTGCCCACAAAACCAAGTTGGATTGTTATAGTAAAAATTTTGAGTGTGAAAATGAAGAATCAAGGAGGGTAAACCTACAAGGGATTCAAAATCATGTCTCAGTGAGACAAATATCATCCCTCCAAGTGAAGAAGTATTGCAGAAAGGGATGTCCCATGTATGCAATACAAGCACTAAACAATTTTGAGAATGACAAACCCAACCTAAAAGACCATTCCATATTGAGAGAATATAAATATGTATTCCCATAAGAGGTACCATGTCTACCTCCAAGAAGGGATATTGATTTTTTAATAAAACTTGTACCAGGAGCAGTACCAATGTCTAGAACACCCTATAGAATGAGTACACCAGAGTTAGTTGAGCTCAAACTCCAGCTGAAGGAGATGTGGGACAAATGCTACATACGGCCTAGTGTGTCTCCATGGGGAGCACCAACCTTGTTTGTGAAAAAGAAAGATGGCACACTTAGAATGTGCATAGATTATAGACAACTCAATAAGATGACCATCAAGAATAAGTATCCCTTGCCAAGGATTGATGACTTGTTTGACCAATTAAGGGGTGCTACCATATTCTCCAAAATTGACTTGAGGTCTTGATACCATCAGGTTCGAATTAAAGATGAAGATATACACAAGACAACCTTTAGGACAAGATATGGTCACTGTGAATTTGCGGTGGTGCCATTTGGACTTACCAATGCACCAACTGCTTTTATGTGCTTAATGAATAATGTATTCAAAAAGTTCTTGGATAGGTTTGTATTAGTTTTCATTGATGATATCCTAATATATTCCAAGAATAGAGAAGATTATGAAGAACATCTCAAGCTAGTACTCCAGGTACTAAGAGAACATCAACTCTATGCCAAGATCAGTAAGTGCGACTTCTTCCATAAACAAGTCCACTACCTAGGCCATGTTATCTATGAGGAAGGAGTGGAAGTTGACCCTAACAAGATTAAATCCATCATGGATTGGCCTACCCCAAAGGATGTATCTAATATGAGATTCTTTATGGGTCTGGAAGGATACTATAGGAGATTCATAAAAGGATTCTCCAAGATTGGTTTCCCAATCACCTCCCTTCAGAAAAAAGGGGGTTAAATTCACTTGGACATCGGAATGTGAAGAAATATTTCAAGAGATAAAATACCTTCTATCCAATGCACCCGTGTTGAAGATTGCAGACCCAAACAAGGACTTCCTTGTGTGTACAGATGCCTGGAAGGAAGGGCTCGGAGGAGTCCTTATGCAAGAAGGACATGTGATTTGCTACAAGTCCAGGAAATTGAATGAACGTGAATTCAATTATGTGACCCATGATATGGAATTGGTTTTCATAGTGCATGCTTTAAAGATGTGGGGGAATTACCTCTTAGGTAGGATATTTGTGCTCATGATGGACCATATTGGGTTGAGGTATTTGTTTGACCAACCAAAGCTCAATGTGAAACAAGCTAGGTGGATGGATCTCCTTAGTGAGTTTGATTTTGAAATCAAACATATCATAGGAAAGGAGAATAGGGTGGTTGATGCCCTTAGTAGAAGTATGAAATAGGTTCACTTGGCAGCTGTAAGTGCCAGTGAATTAGACATCAAGGAGAGGGTCAAAACTGCACAAGAAACAGATGCATTTTTCAAGACTGTGACAGCATACCTAAAGCAAGAGCCCATAGGACTGAAGTATGAAGGTTATCATATGATTAATGATGGCATGATGACTTACAAGGGAAGATTATAAATTCTAGGTTGTGACGACTTGAAGAGGTTCATAATGGATGAACTAAACAAAATACCATATCCTGGTCATCCTGGTTATTAGAAAATGATCATGGCCACTAGAAAGATATTCTATTGGCCTGGACTGAAAAAAGGCATAGTTGATTACTTGGCTAAGTGTCTAGAGTGTCAGCAAGTCAAGGAAGAACACTTACACCCAGTAGGGTTGTTGCATCCCCTACCGATTCTCGAATAGAAATGAGAAACCATATCCATGGATTTCATCACAGGATTACCAAGATCAACTAAACAGAATGATTCCATCATGGTAGTTGTGGACAAACTAAGAAAAGATTCTCACTTCATACGTGTCAAGTCAACTTGCAAGGAAATAGATATTACCAACATCTTCATGAAGGAGATATTCAGACTGCATGGCATGCCTAAGGAAATTATATCCAATAGAGATACAAAGTTCACTTCTAACCTTTGGAAATCTCAATTTGTTGGTTTTGAAACAAAATTGCTCTTTAGTACATCCTATCATCCTCAGAATGACGGGAAGACAGAAAGGGTAAAACAAGTATTAGAAGACATGATGAGGATGTGTAACATCCCGCTCTGGCGCACTGAGAAAACTTATTATTTGAGGGCACTTGCTCGCAAGTGATCTGGACTTTTATGATGTTAGACCATTTATACTTGATTATGATACGATTGACAGACGACATGATGTCTTACTATTTGATGTAGACAGGTGATATTGACTCAGTTTTATTGAGTGTGCAGGGTTTTTGACCTTCAGTATGCAGAGGCATCGGTAGAATCTCCTTGGACTCCGGACTGAGTCAGGGAGTGTGATTTTGGGTTGATATATTTACTGTGATGTTTCATTGATTTGATGATTTGATGTTGACACTTCTGACATGATTATTGATGATGCAGGCTGACGATAGCTTGCCGACCAGACTCACATATGGAGTAAAGGGGCCACACATGATTTCCAGAGAGGTCGAGGGAGAGGGGTGGACAACAGCCCTGCCACTGCCTACTAGCACTCCCGCCGTGGCTCGAACTGTAGGTTAATGATTACCTAGTTCGAGAGGATCCATGATGTCGTGAGGGCAGACTGCGACAGTCGCTCACGATGATTCTAAGGGGCGCGCAATAAGGCGGGGGCCTTATTCCTTAGAACCCTTAGTCTCCCACGAGTTCACCTGGCGGAGTGTTGACTCCAGGGGTTATAGATGTCTACCAATCAGTCCAGTTGGCGAGTGGCACCCTTGGAACACGTGGTGCATCCTGAAGGGCATGTCGCACAAAAGAAACACAAGAAGCGAGTGGAACCCTTGGAGCACGTGGTGCATCCTGAAGGGCACGTCGCGCAAAGGAAATGAACGAGGCGAGTGGCACCCTTGGAGCACGTGGTGCGTCCTGAAGGGCACGTCGCATTGATGTGGATGAAGGAAACAAACCTAAATAGCCCTA
>ML786748.1:705304-760822 GCA_009831015.1 Picea engelmannii | reverse complement strand
TCCAATAGCTTCCAAAGCTTCTCTAGACCAAAAAACCAGAGGAAAACCATGTAAGATCGCCCATACCTTCAATACCGCCATGGATTCTTGAAGGGGGGGGGAATCCATTGTCCAAGGTTTTAGAGTGAGACCGGACGGACCCCGGGACCAATTTTTTTTTCGTATTTCATCGCAGTCATCAACTAAGAGGAAGTTGAAAGAAATCCAGTTTCTTGACATAATATGGACCTTAAGGGTGTAGCCAATTAGGGGTTTCCACAGGTTATCCATCCATCCTATGAGGGATTTCTCACCCAGGGCTTTACTAGCGAAACTTCCAACCAAGGTTTTGCCCACTATCCGAGGAACGTCATGGAGAGGGATCTCATCTCGGACCACCATCTTCATAGAGCCTCTGTGTTCCTTTATGCACCGAGCTGGTTTTTTGTGTAGAGGTTGGTCCCCTTTACCGAAAACACCCTTCTTCTCTTTCCTCTATGAAACATGAGTAGTAACCTTCTCCTTAGAGAGAGAAAATGGGGGGGCGATAAGCTTGTGTCGTTTGAGAGGGAAGGAGGGTCAAGAGCCTGGAGAGCCGGGATAGAAGACATGGGACATGGATAACTTGGCATTTCAAAACCACCGCATGGGTAGCCTTGTAGTAAATGCGAAGGCGTGTGAAGGCTCAAGCATTGGTGCTAGAGGATTTCCAATAAATCTTCATATGAAGTGAAGGCGGAGGGGCCTACGGAACTATTGTCATAGTCTATTGCCTTCGTGTCCGATTCTGCCATATGTCATGGCCCACGTGATGGGAATGCGGGCACCACCGGGATCCGACCAGTGGTCGTTGTCGTAGAGAGAATGGGAGCGGAAAAGAGGGTATGGGGAAGGTACGGGATCCTAAGACGGGGAGCCGGAAAAGAGAATCGGGAGCCTGAAATGGGGGCCGGTAAAGTTCGCGGGGACAGAAAAAAAGGGGAGGGGGGGAGGGAGGCATGCGTCCCCTGCTCAAGGTTCTATGCCTCAAGGTGCATAGAGTGTGGGGTTTAAGCCTCAGAGCTCTCTTTATGTTATGACATTATGTTAACATGTGGTTCCATTTATTATGTTTGATAAATATACATTGATGTTATAATCTTATGATGATATTTTATGATGTGATAACATGTGGTAATTGAATGTAATTTTTCTAATAAGATGTTTTATGATGGAATGCATGAGTGTGTGGCTCCTTATTATTCAAGATGTCATGATAACAATGATGTTGTGTTCTCGTGATGACATACGAAAGTTAGCAAGTGGATTATTTTCTATGAAATGATGATATTGTGGTTATAACTAATGCATTAGGTGCATGTTGTGAGGTGGTGATTGACAGTAAATCCACCAGTGGATCGAGAGGGCCAATTCATTTGATGATATCATGAGAGCCCATACCTACGAAAACAAATATCTTCAATTAACACCTTATGGGTTGGGGACAAACTCAATCAACCAAGCTATGTCTGTGTTTTATTTTCCTTGTATAATTCTCGATGGGAAATGGAACTATCTTGAGAAGGCCATAGTGCCTGCTATTGGAGTTGTGATGTGGAAGTCCAAGAGAATGGATGGAGTAGTACTTTTTGGGTTAAAATTGACTCGGTGAAAGAGTCAATGACTTAAATCCGTTTTAGGTCAATAATGGTGATTTTTGGGCCTATGGTTTTGGTAGCCCGTAATATTATGCATTGGGATTGCATGTAATGAAACCTTTAAAAAGGATTATGATAGTCCATTCTAATGTGTCTGAAGGTGATGAGTGAAGGCTCACTTAGCCGACTTGGTCGAATTTGATCAAGGGAACAAAGATATCTTTGATTGATTTTTCCCTTAAGGATTTTCCGATAAATCATGTGTACATGATTTATGTGTTTTGTTGTTGCTTGTTTATTATTTCTCTCACGTGATTTGTTTATTTCTAATAAATGGTATCAAAGCCACAATTTGGACAAGTCTAAAAATGTTCATAAGAAGAGCGACAAACATGCCCAACACGAGAAAAGACTACAAACGTTTAAGAAAATGCAAAAAGTAGGTGGAAGTCAAAGCAATGGCAAGACAAGACGATGGTGGAATTTGTAAGTGCCAATAAAAGAAGCAATGGACATGGTGAGTGCATTCCCATGGAGTCCTTAACGCAATAACAACACTAAATAAATAAATAAATAAAATTATTATTATTATAATGAATAATTACATTTAAATGGGAATAAGACTCCAGTTATAAACTTTGACCATTACAATTTCACAAAAATTGTTTGTTATGATTCCATCACAAAAATCATTCGCATGAAAGTCTTTGGATCGTCTGCCACCCACAATCGATCATCCAAATTCTATACAGAGGTCTTTTAACGAGCCTGGCCATTGCTTCATGATCCATGCAGGCAATTTGGACAGAAATTTCACAGAATTCCTGTACTACTCACAGAATTATTTCCTCTCTAACTTGGATCACGACAGAGCGAGACTGAATCCCTATTGCATGCAAGCAACTTCGTTATAAAGTTAATGGGAATAAAAACAAAGTTAAAGAAAATCTCTGATACTGTAACTCGATTCGGCATGGATCGACAGGTTCCTGTGGCGACAGGTACGTGGAAGTTTCTCACAATTAAACCGAGTTCTATTCTCAAAAATGTGAGTTCGATTCCCAAAAAATGATCATTAATATTTAAAAAAAAATCAACTACTCCCAACACGATTACCAAAACGCTGTTCAATGCGTTGCTATGTGCATGCATTTATGGAGAGATTCCTCAAAATCTTGTGGACGAAAGCACAGGGTTCTTTCAGGCTGGCACCATTTCCAAAAAATATAAAAAACAATATTAATTACAAAACACAATAAAATGAATAAAAGATATAAGAAAGATTATAACATTCACTTTATTTTATTTGTTTTGTTTGTTAGAAATGTTAGTTACTTGTAGGGTCAGCATTTCAATAGTTGGTTAAGAAACCACAACTAAGGGGTTAAAATCACTAGGGGATCACACTTTGCTTGGACTACAACAATTTTTAATATAGCTGAATTTTTGGGTCTTTCCTCTTGATTAAATACACCTTAAGAGTATTAAACTCTGAAGACCTAGCAAACAAAACTCACATCTTAACTAGTTGAGCTAGAAAGAATTGACCACAATATTTACAAAAAAAAATCTAATAATAAAATTCTTGATTTTTCCAACAATTAAAAAAACAATATTAATTACAAAACATAATAAAATGAATAAAATTATAACATTTACCTTATTTACAATTAGAAAAACAAAGATTACTTAAATTTAAATTTATAATAAAAAAAAATTAAAAATGATAATAAGATTTAAAATCATTATAGTCCTCGAGGTGTAGGAGAGTTGGTGATGGAGTGTGTTGTTAAGGCACTCTGTGATGTTAAAGTCACCGGTTGGAAATCTGCGGGGACAAAAAATCTAACCATGTTAAGGGTTGGTGTGGCTCAGGGCAAGTGATTTTGAAGACTTAGATACCCCTCACTCTCGGTTTCTCAACCACAAGTTAGTCCCACACAAGTTAGCCCCACAAGTCACAAACGAACTAACAAACAAACAAAAAAAGATTTAAAATCATTATGAAAAAAAAATAAAAAAATTAAAAAGTGATTTACACTTTTTCATTATTATCAAATATTCTTTTCATAATAATTTATAAGTTAGTTTTAATTTTATAGGAAATAATCTTTAAAAATTATTATTTAAATGTTTTGTTGTATTGTTTTAATTTCAGAAGGAATAAAGTCTTAAAAAATGTTTTTTAAAAGTGGTTAATTTAATTTTTATTTAAATGTTTTGTTAGTTTATTATTTTTAATTTTTCAATTTATTGTTATTGAAGTTTAGTTAAGTAATTTTTGTTAAAATTGTACAATTTTAAATTAATAAATGAAATTGAAATGGTTAGAATTAATGAGCTTTTAATTACAAATGAGTTTTTAATGGACAAGATTTAATATGTTCATAATATTCTTTATCATCACAAATTTAATATGCTCAAAATATTCTTCATCATCACAATAAATGAAAGACTATGATTTGCAAGCATTAACTTCATGACAAAAGATGTCAATTTGTCATTAAAAAGGGTGTTAAGGTGATTATCATTTATCATAATAATGACTATTCACTCAATTTAGGTTTTTTACTACTCTTTGTTTTTTTTTAATTGCATTTAGGTTTTTTTAGGATTTTTTTGTCATTTAGTTTTTTTAGTGGACATTTCAACTTCCCTTTTTACTCTTTTTACAACTGGGTGAGTGGGGGCACTCGCCTCCACCTTCTACCGGCTATGGGTGTGTTTTCACTGTGCCCCCACGTGTCTTCACGTGTTAATTGTCCTTATCCCCACTCCCACACCATTTCCACTTATTTCCGTTTCAAGTCATGGCACTCTATCTGTATGTACGCGCACTGACATCGATATGTAGGTATAGAAACTGACTTCAATGTTAACGAGAGGATTGCTTGCATTGACGAGAGTAGGAAGAAATCATTGCTCTAAAAAGTCCGGATTGAAGAAAAAGCCCTTGATTGTAAGAGAAGACAATTTCGCTTCACCTCACTCTCAGTGTTGATTGTTTATTGTTCCCAAGGTACTCTGTATCTGATTGACCAATTGAGGTATGTGTTCCTTATCCAGTGGAGGCAGAGCATGGGAATGCAAGATTAGTTGCAGCCTTTTTGTAATGTTCCTGACTTGGCTAGTCTAGGAAACGCTGCTAATGTGTGTGTAGGATTAATGGTTTACAACATATAAATGATCATATAATAACAATTGCGACAAAAAATGCAAAGTTTATATTATGATATCTCTGTGGAGTACAAATGTCGAATGCGGCTGAATAAAAATGAATCACTCGGCTAGATCAAATGACAAAAGGATCTTAGCTGGAATACAATAAGAAAACTAAATGATAATACCCGATAATAGATGAGCACTGTGGGATCAATGGATAAGCTGGAACTATGGCAGCTAGCACAGTAACTGCTAAAAGTCCGGAAAGTTTGCCTTGGTGGCTAAACCTCTTGGAATGACCTAGAAACTGTCCCAAATGGTGCGCCCTGCTCTAGCTCTCAATCATGGTGACTGACCGACCCCTCTGCTGGTGCTTTTGGACCCCGGATGGGTCCCCCTGGGGGAATGCACCCCTCTCTCACTGGAAAACTGTGCCCTGGTAATTCCACTGTCGGAATCGACTAAGTAGTATCTCAAAATGATCACCTTGGCCTTATGTGAAATGGGTCGAAAGGGTTTCCATGGATCTGATCTGATGCTCGCTTGGGAACCCCAAATGTGTCCACCAAAAGTGTCGCAATCCCAAGTCTGGAAAATGTACCCCAGATGATTCCCCCGTCGGAATTTGACGAGGAACCATAAGAAAGATGTGCCTTTCCTTCCTCTCAACTGGGTCGGAGGGGAATCTCTGAACTCTCCCTGGATGGGACAAGTCGATCCACTTGACCTCCTCAGAAGTTGCACCCTCACCTTGGATAATTGCGCCCTTACTGTTGGAACCTGTGTAACTGCTGTTGAAGAATGATGGAAGACTTGTTTGGTCTTCTCGGTGACCAGGATGTGTCTCTCAACACCAAAATCAACCAACTGGTGTCTTCCTCCTGGAATCCATTGAACTATCTCTCCTGAGATGCGCCTCTCTCCTCAATGACAAGTCATAATCTGCATAATGATGAATTAGGTCGCTAACCCTTCTCTTATAGCTTTCCTAAACCCTAATTCACTGTTGAAACCCTAATTAACTATTGACTTCTAATTTTAGCTCGTCTGTTCTATTTTTAGCTCATAATGGCTTAAAAGTGCTTTTAACCACTTTTAGCTCAATGTCACTTTCTGAACATAACATCTTTGACTAGAGTGACCTCTAGTAACCTTGTTTACCCCTTTTCTGGCCCTGGCTATAGTCTAACGGGGCGGTATAGACCATTAAGCCTCCTCTCTGGCGCTCCTATTTGGAAAGGGACATTACACTTTTCATAGGAGTCGGACAACCATTGTAAGAAACCGAGTTTGTACGGATACACAACATGCTGAAATAATGGAAGGGATGATCTGTAACATACTCTCTGCTTATTATTCTTTTTTTGCTTCTTAATTTTAAAATATGTGCTACCATAATAATTATTCAGGAGATGTTAAATGATAACATAATAACCATGTGCTTCAGACAACTACGATCCATTTTAAACTTTATGTTTTTTAATGCATCATGTTAAAATCAAGAGTTGGAGTGTCATACCCATGATATTCCACACCACGATGATACCTTAATGGCACCAAAATTATAATATTGGCAACAGAGTGTGCCTTGTAGGCTCCATCAATCAATTATTTTGCAAATGAGTGAGAATGAAGATCCACCAATCAATATTGACTTTCGAAATGAATGAGAATGAAGATCCAATTTTATTCTCTTTCACAACGGGTGTCTATAGATAAGCCAGGGGAGCTATGTTAAGCCTAGGTATATTATTTTATATTATCGTGTCTTTCATATTTAGATGCCTTTCAGGTCTATCATTGAACATGTCTCATTCATTAAAATTCAAATTTTTGTGTATGATATTCACATATTGCATATCTCAAAGTGTAATGACCATAACCCTAATCTAAAACCCTAACCTTAATTTTTCCTAGATTTATTATAAAAGTGATTGATATGGCTGCATATATCAACCAACTTTATAATGTGGTTGTGCTAGTTTTATTAAAAATAGATTTACCACCCTATATATATATATATATATATATATATATATATATATATATATATATATATATATATATATATAATGTCTTATGTAATGTCCACATTTAATATTTGCAATTACATTAGTTCAAAATTATTCTAACTTAATTTTAAATCAATAAAATTGATATTTTTATTACAAAAATAAGATTGGTCTAAATGTTCTAGGTTTTGGCCCTTTTTGTTTGAATCCTATGACATACATTTTTAATGCAGAAATGGATTTAGCATGCTAAAAAACAGCTTAATTTAGGATAAAATTAAACATCTCCATAAAGGACAAAAAAGTAGAAGGTTTTTCACCATCTTCCATATCCATATTGTAATTGAATTAAAAAAAACATTGGACTTTTTGAACTTTTTCACCAGAATTCAGGATTCAACACCTTGAAAAACCCTTAGTGCATTCGAATTATAGAGACTCAATCAACAATTTTCACAAGAATCCGGGATTCAACACCTTGAAAAACCCTTAGGGCACTCTAATTTATAGAGAGAATCAACAATTTTCAAGTGAATCCGAGATTGAGCACCTTGAAAACCCCTTAGGACACTCTAATTATAGACTCCCAAAACCCTTAGGACACTTAAAAAACCCTTAGGACACTCGAATTATAGAGATTACCAAAACCCTAAGGACACTTAAAAACCCTTTGAACAATTTTTTACAAAATTTTGAACAAAATTAAACAGAAAATATGCTGGTAAAAACGCAAAAAAATCAAACATTTACACAAAAAAAAAAAAATACTATTTTTTTTTTCCATATTTTCAATATATTAAATAAATAGAAAAAAAACAAATACCAAAATTAACTAAATGCAAAACATAAATTCTACACAACTCATCAATGAAATTTCATCTCAATCACCTCATGACGCGTAAAACATAAGCGAACGAGATACCTTTCCCTCTTCCCATGTTAGATGTTTCTATAAATAGAAATAGTTTAATGCAAAACAAAACATAGGTCTGCAAGGACGAAGGAGCATTATCACCCTTCAACAGATCCCATTCATGTTTTGCGCCTCTATCCGTTTGACTGAAGAATATCCATCCCAGCAACAGGCTGATTCAGGTTTCAGACAGTTCGATCGGCCGACGACATGGAGGAACAGCGTTTTCATATAGATTCTACTGGGGCCAAGGAAGCCACAAACGACGATCCAGACCTGGCCGCCACTGAGAGCACAACCCATCTTATAAGTCATGGTAAATCTATTCAAACATTCAAACAGATAGATACAAAAAATGTATAAAAACAGTATTTTGACATTAATATTGTGATGGTTGCAGATCCATGGTACCAAGCAGGATTCGTTCTGATAGCAGGAGTTAACAGCGCTTATGCATTGGGGTATTCGGGAATTATCATGGTTCCCTTGGGATGGGTAGCAGGTACCTTGGGACTGATAGTGGCGGCCTTGATGTCGCTCTATGCCAGTCTGCTTCTTGCGCGCCTTCACCAAACTGGAGGCAAACGGCATATTCGATACAGAGACCTCGCTGGTCATATTTACGGTATGTACTCAGCGATTTTCTAGCAATTGGACCATCGTTTTTTATCCTTTGGCTTTTTGCTTCTTCCCATGGCGGTAACATTAAGTAAGTTTTATGCAATGCGGTGTAAATATGATCTCTTTTTAGTTACAGGACATAGGATCAGATAATCAAATAACAGAACTTGGTCTGATGTAATTATATGAATTATATATAATCAGATTGTGTAGTTTTTCACAGTTAATTATAATTATAATGCTGTTTGAATTTTCTGGAAATAAATTGTGGAGAAAGGTTTGAAACATTTATGCTTCTTATGGTTAAAGTGTCCACTGAACATAGCAAAATCAGTCTTCTAGGTCTTCAATTTAGAGTCTACCAGGTCTTCAATCTACAGTCTACCAGGTATTAGGTCTTCAGTCTACCAGGCATTTAGTAGACAAACTCCTTTCCCCAGCATGCTTTGGCATCCTCTCTTTATACTGGTTATGGTTTCCTTTCTGCACCTATTTTGTACTTATCTTATATGCTATTTCTTTTCTTGGGATGCTATGTGAAATTGCCATATTAAGAGGTAGGGGTATAATATGCGAGGATCAATTGGTGTTGTTTAACTGTTTTATGAAATGAATATTTTTTTGTCCAAATTCGAAAATATAAATTTGCACAAAATTATTATTTTTTGTTGTTTAAAATCCAGTTCTGTATACAAAAATGGATTCAGCATGTTGAAAACCCTCTGAATGGCAAAGATTATATAGAAATAATCACTCAAATCTATAGATCTAACAATTTCTGACCAAATTTCGACCAAATATCTCCAGAAAATATCCCCAGACATTTAGTAAAACGTACCAATAAATTCATCATGTGCTTGCATGAAATAGTTTTGCAGAGTAGATTCTAAGGGTAGATGAAGTAAATTCTTGGTCTGCCTTGTGAAATTGCCATATTCCTAAGGGTAGCTAATTAGATGATCAGAGGTAGGGGTATAATAGGTGAGGATCCAAAGTCAAAGCCTTTTCGTCATCTCGTGATGTTTAAAGAAATGATGTTCAGCTGTACTTTATTGTTTTCTGAATGTTGGACATTTTAAAACTTTTTATACAGTTTATTTTCAGAAAGTTCATGCAACACAATCAATTGGTGTTGTTTAACTGTTTTATGAAATGATTTTTTTTTGTTCAAATTCGAAGATATAAATTTGCACAAAATTACTATTTTTTGTTGTTTAAAATCCAGTCCTGAATACAAAAATGGATTCAGCATGTTGAAAAACCCCCGGGTCACAAGGATTATACAGAAATAATCACTCAAATCAACAGATCTAACAATTTTTGACCAGATTTCGAGCAAATATCTCTAGAAAATATCCCCAGACATTTAGTAGAATGTGCCAATCAATTCATTATGTGCTTGCATGAAATAGTTTTGCAGAGTAGATTCTATAAACCACATGGCTATCTATTTGTTTTTCAACTTACCACTGATTGGGTTAGTTAACTGTGATCTCCATAAGGCAAGGAGCGATTTTGGGTGGAGTGGGGTGAGGAAACAAATAGTTTTGCAGAGTAGATTCTATAAACCGCATGGCTATCTATTTGTTTTTCAACTTACCACTGATTGGGTTAGTTAACTGTGATATCCATAAGGCAAGGAGCGATTTTGGGTGGAGTGGGGTGAGGAAAAGCCTGTCCTTTCTAGACGTATCTGCAACTGGGAGGCATTTAATGGGCAGACCAGAAGTTTGTCTGTTAGTAAAACGATTTCTTTTATTAAAATCTTATCCGAATTTGGTGGACATTTCAATAATGATCCGAGTATCGGTGGAACAATATTCCAAAATATTCTGTCAATCCAGATAAATCTAAAACTCAATCAAAATTTCTCATGGATAAGTATTAAGAACTCTGACTTCCATTACAACCCAAAAAGAATTACTGCAAAATTAGTAAGCCCCTCCAAACCCATGTAAACCTGCATGCTGCTGGTAATGGCGGCATTGAATAAGGAGATTAGCACAGATCCATTAATCCCTGCAGGCGTGGCATGTCGCTGATAGCTCGCGTGAGCGTTGGAGCTATTTCAGTGCCTTCTGTTTCAGCCTTCCCGCGAACATGGAGTGGCCAGCGAGCATCATATACGTCGTGGACAATGAGAGATTCTCTCGGCATGATCAGGGACATAACTGGCAACCTTTTTTATATGTGGATAATACTAAACCGGGTGTCCTTGGTACTACAACGAAATCTATGCTTAGCTTGCACACGAATAGGATATCTAAGAATTCAGAAGATATCAACTTTTTTTTTTTTTTTGGCCCTAGTATGTTAGTTATCTGCGACATAACTGGCAACCTTTTTTATATGTGGATAATACTAAACCAGGTGTCCTTGGTACTACAACGAAATCTATGCTTAGTTTGCACACGAATAGGATTTTTAAGAATTCAGAAGATATCAACTTATTGGTACCACAACGAAATCTATGCTTAGTTTGCACACGAATAGGATTTTTAAGAATTTAGAAGATATCAACTTATTTTTTTTTCCCTAGTATGTTAGTTATCTGCGAGTTTGTGGGCTAAGAAACAACGATTTAGGGGCATCTAAGTCTTCCAAATCACCTTGAAACATATATCAAGTGCATGTTAATTGGATTTTTACTTTTGATTTGCTAGCTACACCAACCCTTAAGATGGCTGGATTTTTTTAAGTGTCCTATTATTAAACCTTGGCTGAGAAATGAACCTTTATTATTAATAACATAGGTTTATTTTTATTTAACAAACTTTTATAAATTTAAAATATACTTAAATAAATTTATGAGCTTTGGAATTGTTTTTATAAGTGACAACATTTATTATAATTTGTTGTTAACTGGTAGTGAGATTAATTATTATTAGTAGTTATTATTAGTGACTTTCACTCTTACAAGATGGTTTTAGGTCTTGAACAATATATTTTTTTTTATTTAACAAACTTTTATAAATTTAAAATATATTTAAAGAAATTTATGAGTTTTGGAATTGTTTTTATAAATGACAACATTTATTATAATTTGTTGGTAATTGATTTATTATAATTTGTTGTTAATTGGTAGTGAGTTTAATTATTACTAGTTATTATTAGTGACTTTCACTCTTACAAAATGTTTTTAGGTCTTTAACCATAGATTTATTTTTATTTAATAAACTTTTATAAATTTAAAATAGATTTAAATAAATTTATGAGTTTTGGAATTGTTTTTATAAGTTAAAACATTTATTATAATTTGTTGTTAATTGGTAGTGAGGTTAATTATTACTAGTTATTATTAGTGACTTTCACTCTTACAAGATGTTTTTTAAGTCTTGAACCATTAACCTTTCTTTAGGTCTTACTTTAAAACTTTGAAATTGTTTCTATTTTTTCAAACTTTACATATGTGGTTCATTACATGGAGAAAAGTGAAATACATTTTACAACTCAATATTGAAAAGATTGTAATATTGTCTAATATAATATGTTATACAACACTAAAAATATAGTAATAAAAATCATATTATAAAATAAAATCATATCAACTATTAAAAGAAGAAGAATCTAAAACTTTATGTTTAACATTATTTTTAATTGTTTTTTACCAGCTTAGATCCATTTAATTCCGGATCTATCAAGCCCCTAGAGGGATCAAATTTCTCGAGGTGTAAACCTTTTTTAGAGTGCAAAACTTGAGGAAAGATTAAAGGTTTGCACCTCTAGAGATTTGATGCCTCTAGTAGTCTCTTCTCCTTATACATCAGTAACTCTTTGTAGTTTAGAGTGGATTGTAGATATCTAAGGAACATCACTCTAAATTCATCTTAACTCCAAATCTTTTAAACATAGGAAGATTTGTATCTCAATTTTTCTTTTAGATTCTTTTGTATACTTGGGAATTGAGATAGATTTATGTTAGTTTTAATTTATTGGTGTTTTCTATCCAAAAATATATCTAATTGGATTGAGAATATACCTTTAGAGTAAAAATTAAATGGATCTTTATTATTCTTAAATTAAATCCATATTAACTCCAAATTTATTAAACATCTAAATAACTAAAATCAAAATCAAAATCAAAATCAAAATAAACCTTTTATTACTAAAAATAAGGAGTTAAAGAAAATTTTATACTTATTTTTTAGATGATAATTAATTAAATATTTTTTTAATATTAAACATTGAATCTATAAAAGAAAAGTTTTTTTTTCTTTCTAAATTCTTTTTATTATTAATTAAAAATAGTTTTAATTCTTACTTCAAAATCAAAAAATTGTTAATTAAAAATAGTTTTAAATCTTATTCCAAAATAAAAAAATCATTTTAAACTAAATAACATTTATTAATTTTTTTTTAAATATTGTTAAAATTATCATATCATTTTTAATAACATCTCCCATAAATATATACTACCCTTAAATATATACTGCCCTACCCTATAATTAGGGTTATATACTACCCTCATTGCAATTTAATCTTTTATTAAAAACAATTTACAATCAAATCTATTCCATCAATAACCCCTATCACAATTTAACCTCTTCCCCAAGATCTATTGCAATTTAACCTGACCTATTGCATCAATAACTAATTAACAATATTCAAAGGTCAACTTTTATATAATTTAATTAATTATTTATTTACAACCCTTCGCCAGTTAACACTGGTAATTGCCAATAATAACGCATAAAATTCGCCGTATATGATGGCCGATCACAGGCCATCGGAGTAGCAGTTGGGGCTCTAATCCGCTCTAACAGATCTCATTGGACATGTGGGATCCCGACTCCCATTGATGTTATGGGTTCTTTCTCATCGAATTAACCGTACAAAGAGACGGGCTGTCGCTTATTCTGCCATATGGTCGCCCCATTTCCGGCGAAGGGCTCCGGAATCCGGCCAAAAGAAAATAGCTGAAATTGCATAATCCATTATCCAAATTGCGAATTCGGCCATTTGGGTGGATTCAGAACCCCATTAAAGTCTGAAATTACAGTTTGAGATGAAAGTTTGGGAAACGTGAGATTGCAGAGTGACGTGATATGGATTTGCAGGGAAGGATTCTTCTTACCGTTTGCGTACTTCAAAATGCGTCGGTAAGAAGTGCTGAATGAGTACCCCTTATACCACGTCCTGCCATAGAGGCGCTATCTCCATCTGGAATCTGGATACAACAGAACGCGGATCGAATCTAGCCGCCACTGATCCTTGACAGAACTTGACAGGATAGTCTGGCCTTCAGTTGGTCCCAAAGGGTTTCCGAACATTCAAAATCTTACACTTTTCACAGCGATCAATCATGCCTTTCAAAGTTTGACAACCAAAGAAAAATGTTGGCAGGATTCTACTGCACAAGGAGTTCGTCAAACACTTTGGCAACTTTTTTTATTTTTTATGTTTTTTAGTTTGTCGGTGACCTGTGGGATTAGCGAAAGCACGATTCAGGGGCAATTAAACCGTCAAAATCATCCGGGGATCGGACCCGGCCTGAGCCACACCAACCCTTAACATGGCTGGATTTTTTGTCCCCACAGGTTTTGAACCGGTAACTTTAACATCAGGAAGTACCTTAACAGCACACTCCGTCACCACCAACTGTCCTACACCTGGAGGACTTTGACAACTTCTTATTAATGGTTCCAGAATTAGTGAATATTTTTTTAATCAAAACTGGGAAAATCATATTAATGAGAAAAGGCGCTAAACAGCACTAGTACATCCAACTTAAAGTCTTCAAAAGTATGCAGGTGGACCAGTTCGAAACCAAAATATTAAGTTTACATATGCCCGCTGGCAAAAATGCCCAGTGTTTACTGCTACAGTAGATTCTGCAATATCTACTTAATATGAAGATAACTTTAAAAAACATATCCTAACATATCCTATTCAGAAAATATGGTGGCTGGTGGCCTCTTACAGGCCCAGGTTAATTGGCACAGATTCATTCTCAGCCTCTAAGAGTTGATGCACTGTCTCCTCCTCTTTTACTTTCCCTGTACAGAGTTCACTGACACCCACTGGTTATAGGTCCCTAGTAAGCATCTTTTTACTCAACTGGACAATCAAATTTTTAAGCAGGGCACATTCTGCCTCAAGGTATACAATTTGCTGCTTCAATTGGACCACAGTTTCCATGATGGAGGCTATTTGAGAGACTACCTGTTGCTCATTTTTTTCAACGTTGACTGTGATAGTGAATATTGAGGACCTATTTCCTTGAATAATTTCCTCCTCTGTCCTTAAGACTCATCGCATTTCTCGCTGATCTCTGTAAACCATGTCTGCTGGAATACCATCAGGTTTCCTCAGGCCTATGGAGAACTGGAAATAACTGAATATACACAACAGCACAATGAAAAACACAGGATATCTTTTGCTATGCAACCAGAGCTTATAGAATTACCAAACCAGGAAAAACGCTAACTAACCCACAAATTCAGTGCACCAGGGGTGCGGAATTCACACAGGAGGTTTATGCTCCAATAAGGAGATGCCACCCAAGTCTAAAATACCTCCAGACCTGAAAGCACAATATACCAGAAACACACAGCCTGAGAAACTCCAAATCCCACCACAAACAAAACCACTGAAAATTGCAAATTCACCAACCTGAAAGGTATAGAAAAGCACTGACCAGCCCACTAATTCAATGCACCAGGGTCGTGAAGATCACATAGGAAATTTATTCTTCAGTAAGGCAAAGCCATCCAAGCCTAGAGAACCTCCAAACTAGAGAGCACAAAGTACCAGAAACACACAACCTGAGAAACTTCAAATCCGAAAACCACATACAGAACAATTGCAGATTGCAAATTTACCAACCTGAGAGGTATAACAAACTAAAAGGGTGCTGCAGCTGAATTCCGGCGACTACTGATGATGGGGAGAGGACTCCCACAATCACTCCTCTAACATTGGTTTTGCAGGTTATTGATCAACTTGCCTCTCCTATTCCAAAATCATCATTCTCCAAACCCCAAGCACTCTCATCTAGTGACCAAAGGAAGGATCCTTTACAAACCCTTGCCTTATACTCTCCATGCCCCCAAGGTCACCTGGGAAGCCTCCCTTGTGGTGAAATCATTCATCACTAAAACGAGGGGAGTAATTGCTAACATGACAGTGGTTCTTACTCCCAGTTGTGTCACACTAGTGACGCTTGTGGTTGGCTTTTCCCAAGGGACAATTTGTGTGATAACAAATATTATTGTCAAAGAAAGATTTTAACTTTCTCTATGGAAAAAAGGATGGAGCATCTTCCCACTAGTAAAGGTTGACAGTCACAATCTTGATGACTATCCTCATAGACAAAAAAGGGCAACAAGACAAGGTTACTGTGTGATTTTGATCATTCTATCCCGAAACAGGAAGTGATCATGGAAGACAAAATTCCTTCCTGGACTAGATACTCCTGATCAGTGTTATCAAAGATAGAACTGGATCCAAACCTGGGTTGAAAAAAATGTTGACAAAAATACATATAATAAGTAATTTTTTAAAAATGTGTATATATTCATATATTCCAATTTAAATCTAAACCATTACACACCAAATATGCAAAGTTGCTCATATGTAGTAGGTAAGGCATTTTTCCCCTTTGTTTTTTAACTTTGAACATAATGACGTGCAGGTGGAATCTTATTTTTATGGGGCCATTTCAAATCAGGATTCAAAACCAGCCGAACCGACCAGTTGATTTGGCTAAACCAACCAGTTCTGGATGAAATTGATTGACCAATCCAGTTCGGGCTGGAACCAATTTACCAATCTAATTCGACAACTGGTTTGGCACCTCTTTGGTGTGAACCAGTCTGAACCGGTTTTGGGCCAGTCTAACCAGTTCCAATAACACGATTGATCAGTGACTAGACAGAAGTACAAAAAGAAAAGTGAGATTGGATATTACAAAAGATGGCCAAGTACTTAACATTGTGAAGCTAGTCCCATGGGATTTGGCATATTAGGGAAGACTCAAAACCCATTAGCATAGAAGCCGACTAATTGAAAATTTTGGATAATGTTGAGGCCCCCACGAAATTAGTAGAGATACCCAAAATCTTGGGAGTCGAACTTTATATATTTGCCTAGGTTTTGGGCCAAGACAAAAGCACCGAATGGAAAAACAGAGCACAGAAAGCTTCCCTAAAATCCAAGGATTGCAATTCCTTATTAGGGAGTTAAAAGGTTCGAGCACACCTCAAAACAAAGCCCACACCTAAAAAGCCAGTGCAAGTCGACAGCCCTGCCAAGTGATGAGGCCTAGGACATGACATTTGTGGAAAAAAGAGCATCTTGAACATAAGTTGAAAAGGCCTTGGGCATGGCCCACTAATGGAGTTGGCTTCCCCAACCTCCTCTGATCCTTGGACTTTGGGAGGTCTCAAGGTCAATCCTACCTAGAATCATGTTGGATTGGGTGCATTGAATAAGTGCCCAGTGAAGCACCTAATTGAGAAAACAAAAGTTGAAAAGGACGCTATATGGCCTTATGCAAGTGGCTTAATAGAGACTAATATATAAGAACTGATGATCACTTCAAAAAGCCAATGGTCTGTTATTGAAAATGTTTGAATAGGACCCCAAAACATTGTTTCGCATTTCAAAAGAGGATCTTGATGGGGAACAGCTTGGGAACATTGTGGATACATTTGAGGGTCATTTTCACTTTTGGAAACATTGTATCCATGACTGAAAATGCTAATCCAGCGTTTCAGCCCCTACCCTGAAATGTTTTAAGTACAGACTGTCACATTTCTGTGTGATGTTAAAAAGGAAAGGACATCAAAAGGGGAAACAAATACCAAAAAGCAACTTCACAAATCCTAACCTCACAAAAGTGCACCACAAAACCTCATCAATCTTCAAATGCATTCACTGTATTTACTTCTTAAGCTGAATGTCCGGTATCTCCAGCAATCTTACATTTATCTGTATTGGTTTGGTTATAGGGCAGAGTGATCTAAACCATCTGTCTTGAGTACATGTTTAGTGATTTTAACTGGATTTTAAAACAACATGGTAAGCATTTTTTTTTTCTTGTCCTTGTGGTATGATGATTTGACCCGAGGATTGCTAATCTCCTCATAGTCACTGTTGTCTGTTAACAAGGGAATCATGCTAACCTCAACATAGTTGATGTTGTCATGTAAAAGGTAGGTTTCAAATATATTGTGACTTAAGATAGCTATTTGAATGTTACTATTCTTATTTGTGGCTGCAACACAAATAATTCACAGTAGCCCTTGGCTTTCCCAAACTTATTGGAACCTAAACAATGCATGAACTAAAAAAAACCAATTAACACCTAAATTCTCTCTCAAGCTAAAAATGAAGAGATCCAAGTATAGATAATGATAAGTCACGAGTTGAACAAATGTCACTATCTTCAAGCTAGGAAGTATACAGCCTGAGTGAGCCTAATGGTTAAGAACATGTGTTTCCTCCCAAGAGGTCACAAGTTCAAATCCAGCAGGGGTAGGGTATGTATACCTCCGTAGACTTTACCAGTCAAATCGCTGAGCGGAGGGGGTCTCATACACCAATTTGGTGTTTGGCTTGGCCGTGACCTTAAAAATAGATTATTATTATTATTATTATTATTATTATAATTAGACAATAAAAAATACAAGCAAACATGTTGGTATATTTGTCTGCTATAAAGCAATTAAACAAACAAAGGCTATCCACATACAAGGGGGAGGTGGCAAGGGCAAATTCTAGACAAAGGAAAGCCCCTTTGAAGCATTTAGAAATGTTTTCTTTGAATATAATTGTTGCATAACACTTGAACTTTCCACTATGTGTTATGAAGACGACCACTGCTAGATGGGGCAGGCAACTCCATGCTCAAAGAAAAATGTGTATGGTACTACATAATAGTGATGATAAGCTACAATGCTAACTTTCTTATTGTCTGTTAATCGATGAATGGCAATCTGGAATTTTTGTCTCATGGTTTTTTTTGCATTTATGCGTGTCCTGTTTATGTCATATTGTATCCATATCTATTTCAGTACAGCTTAGTCACGATCTCTTCACTATAAGGAATAATACAAGAATGATTAAGGAATTAAAAGCCAAGTTACATTAAGTGTGTGATATGACAAGTTTAGGAATGCATCATTATCATTTAGGAGTGAAGATTTGGAAAACAAAGGATAATATCTTTGTCTTGAACTATATATGCATCAGATCTAGTAAAGAGATATATTGTGGCAAATCTTAACAAACATCGTATTTAAAGAATTATGAAGATATCACAACCAATGGAAACAATGTTATATAGGTTGAGAGTCTCATTTATCGTATAACTATCATGCTAGATTTAATCTATGTTATTGACATTGTATCATGATTTATGACATTCGCCAATGCTCTTCATCGGTAGGCAACCAAAAAAAAACTTAAATAATGTGAATGGAACATTGCTTTATGGCCTTAAGTATGTGCATAATGATATGTTTACACTGATGGACCACATAGATATATTTTGGGCAGGTTGAGATAAAATCAAATTTACCATAAGTTATTCATTCAGCATGGGTTTTTAAGGAGTTTCATGGTTATCGAAAAGACAAGCCAACAATTGTGTCCTCCACAAAACTAGTGTACAATGTAGCGATTTATGTCTCCTATGATATGGCTAAAGAATATTCTTAGTGATGTTAACCTACAATATACTCAAGCACCACACCTCTATTTTGTCATAATCAAAAGTATTATCGAACTCATAGTGATCTGTAAACTGCTGTGAATATTCCATTGGACAGTTCATCACTACAAATCTTACAAGTTACTGCAAAATGTTGAGTTTATCCTCTATTATGCAATGTTTACTTATGATTAAAATTTAATATTAGGCACATAATGATCAAAATACTAAAATTAATTGAGAATAATAAAAGAAGCTACAACAATAAATACCACACCATCTGCACAAGGAACACAAGATGTACCCTAGGAAAACCCATACAAAGAGAGATGGACTCACTATGGAGTTGAAATAGACATCACGGCCATCATTCGGGATTCCCCTCTCCCAGGGTATTCCTAGCTTGGGGTCTCTAAACGAAGGTCTCATTGGGGGAGGCGACAGGGCTCAGGTATTTTATTAGGTTGCTGGAACGGGAACATATATTTCTGGTCTTCTCTAAGCATGCTATCCGATTCTCTTGGTACATCTGATATTCTCTTTATCACTGAGACCCACGCAAGCCCTGTTCGGCCACTCCCAAACATAGTAGGTTATCATTAATTTTTCGACTTGTCGATAGGAGACTAGATCTTCAGGTGGTGTTAGAGGTTTAGGATAAGTTGCCTGCTTGGTCAGGGACTCCTTCTGGGATAGGGTTTCTCTTGTGGCTTGAGACGAATTTGCTAGGTTCATGTGGATTCGACTCGGTGGATTTTCTTTCCTCCCTAGAGACATCTACATGGCAGTTTGTTACTTCCCCCCTATGTCATCTCAGTTTGCTATTCATAGTGACTCAAACGGGGACCTTGATATGGACTTGTACACTAGCATCGTTCAATACTCGATGATGGGGGATGTCATCCTACTGGGTGATTTTAATGCCCGTACCCGAGCTCTTCAAATCCCTCTCCATGATTGCTCATAGGATGCGTTTTGCATACAGGAAACAAATCCAGATTCAACAGGACTCTACTCCCCTTCATCCACCACTTCTAAGTAACTCCCCTCGCCTTAGCTGACCGTGCTCTTCTCTCTTTCTCCTTTCAAGTTGACACTCCCCTCCCTTGAGGCCCCTCCTCATGGCCCACCTCGAACCACCTTTTTCTTTGAGGAGGGTGATCCCAACATCTTTACTTCCCATCTCTACCAGAGACTCCCACCTAAGTCCATAGTCTCCCGCCTTGCGTCTCTCGATGCCAAATACACCTGTCTTTCATCCGCCATTTGGGAAATTGATTTCCAGACCTACGCTCAATCACATGAAATTCACCTTTCCTTCCTTGATAATTAGATCTTGCCCCATGAACAAGTGGTATGACAATGATTGCAAACTCCTTCATAGTCAACTTCGACAGACCTTCACCCACACTCACTTATCCTACCCCCATCTTAAAGCTTCCTATCGCTCCATGCTTCCCCATAAGAAGTGCCTCTTCATTTCCCAACAGAGATGTGAATTGAGTTCTTCCCTTATCCATTCCCCTAAAACTTTCCGACACACCTTCCCTCGCCACTCTTCTCCTCCTCCAAACCCAAAATCCATGTTTTCTCTCCCCATGAAGATCATCCTCCTTCGCCGCATTATTGGTTTTCTTTCCTCATAAAGACTGCATCCCTCATGTACATGTTGGGATTTCCAAATACTACAACACACACATCAAGTGGTACCACATCTACCTCCACCTCATCAATGTAGTTTGAACTTATGGAAAATTTGATCTTACACTTCTTAGTGACTCTAAGATTACTTCCTTATTTACCCATCCCAATGAGTATGGGAAAGGAACTTCTAATCCGAGCTTATTCACCAAATCCTTTGCTATGAGATTGGCCTACGAACCGGATTTGAATAGGGCACCCACCTTTGTCTTGTTGACTTGGATCTTGATATGGAAGAGTTTAGTTATCTCCTTCTCTTCCTTGGAATGGATGCTACTGAGGTTCACCTCCTTCCTTCTGCATTGTAAAGAGACAATCTTCTCGTCTACATCTAAGTTGTTCTCTACTTGGTTGCCTAAATCCCTGCTCGTCCTGTTCGCGGCTCTACATCCAGCCGCAGCGGTCGGTTCTCTCTGCTGCCAGTCACGTCGCCTCTGTTTGCGGGTCGAAGATTGGGTTGGCTCTCTCCGTCTCACTCAATCGATATCCGCACTGTCGCATAGACAGCCCGCGACCAGCTCGATAGATTGCTTCTATCCGCGACCAATTTCCGGCTCTCCAACTCTTTACAGCACGTCTGCTAGCACGATGGCGTCTCTATAGCACGATTGTGATGGAAACTCTCGGCCTCGTGATCGTCCCTGCTCGTCCGCGACCAGCTGCGTGAAGGTGGAAACCCTCAGCGCCGTGACCGTCCCTACTCGTCCGCGACCAGCTGCGTGAAGGTGGAAACCCTCGGCCCCACGACTCCTTTCCTCACGCGCTACAGCTTTGACCGCGTCTCTGCTGCCCTCGTCTGCCACTGTTCTAGCACGTCCGCGAGCACCTCATACCAGACACTCGGCTCGGGACGATATTCTAGCTCCTGTGTTATTCCAACTCGAACCCTTCTGCATCCAGCTCGACCAACCACAGTCCTCTGCTCGCGTCCACTGCTCGAGACCACGATCCCGTCCATGCAACACAGGGCATTTGGAGGATTTCTGCAGGTATCTAGTCAACAATGCCGTTAGGACATTCGCCACTACAACCCATCTCCATGACCTCACTACAGATCATCCGACCTTCCCCAAATGCAGATACGTATGACTCCGAAGATGGGGGCAGCTACTGGTTTATTCAGGGGCTAATTACGAGATTAGAACTCCAGGAATCATCTAACTTGGCATCACGGACAGAGGTCGATGAATTCACCAACGGGGTAGCCACAATTGAATCGGACAACATATCACTCAAGCAACAGTTAAATGCAAACAAGGAGCAAGACGCCCTTCACCCCCTAGTGAATCCTTACACGCAGAAATACTCGATCTTAAAAACAAGCAGGAGGAGATCAAATCTCAGCAGGCTACCTTTAAACACGAAACAAAAACTCATATCAACTTATGGGCACAGGTAATCAGAGGAAGGGATAAGCGCCCCACCCCACCCGATAGTAGTTGAGGAGGTGGTATAGGATAAACTCATGGAGGAACGTACTAGACGAGCATGGGAATTAAACCTCAAGGTAAGAGGGCTCCCTCTACCTCTCCCATCCTCCGACCCCATGGTGGTTGGGACCTTATTTCTCAGGGATAATCTAGATCTCCCTGATGTGACCCTTGATAGAGCTTGTCTTGGGTTCGACTCCACTCTCTTTCTCTGATTCATATCCATGGCTGATCAGCTCCGAGCCCTTAGAGGCAAGAGAAAGTTGTTTTCTCTTCCTAGTAAGATCTTCCTTGATGAAGATCTCACCAGGACATAGGTTGCGGAGTTCAAACACTCCAGATAGTTGGTTGCAACAACACGCCAAGCTGGGAAATGGGCAATCATCAAGAACCTCATAGTAGTCATTCGAGACTCCTTTCCCCTCGGATGGGAACTTCGATCCGAGGCTTCCAAATGACGGGCCCATTGGGAGAGTTGACGAGACACATGCATTTCCATCAGTTGTTGGAACTTGGAATAGCAATGGGTCGTTTTGGTCCTCATTGCGTCTATTTTACAATGCTCTTAGATCGTTGGACATCCTATTTATCGCCGAGACGCATGAGATCCATGTTCGACCTCTCCCAGACATCACATGATACCATTAGTTTTCAGCCTACAGATAGGAGACGAGGAGCTCAGGTGGTATCAAAGGTTCAGGTGGAGTTGCTTGTTTTGCTAGGGACTCCCTTCGGAGTAGAATATCTTTGGTGACTGTGGATGAGTTTGCTAGGATTATGTGGGTCCGGATTAGAGTTGTTTCCCCTCTCCCCAGGGACATTTATATTGTAGTATGTTACTTCCCTCCAGCTTCTTCATTGTACGCTATTCATAATGGGCCCGATGGGGACTCCTTTAGATATTTGTATGCTGACATTACCTAGTATTCAATGGTTGGGGAGGTTATCCTTATAGGCGACTTCAACTCTCGCACCAGATCCCTCCAGATTCCTTTCCACAACCGGTCAGAGGATGTGTTTTGCATCCAAGAGATAGATCCAACATCAGTGGCGCTGCACCGAATGTCTGACGATGCGTTGGGGCCTCTCACAGCCTATCGTCGACACCTTTTGGAGCTAGGGGAATCTCAAGAGTTGTTGATTCTGAACGGGCTCACACATTTCCCAAATTCTTCCTTTTTCACGTGGTGGCCTCATGAGTGGAGGTGCAAGTGTCGTTGACTATGTCCTCTCTAGCCAAAACTTGCTCCCCTTTATACGTCACTTCTCTATTTCCTCCATCCCCCTCACGGACCATGCTCTCCTTTCCTTCTCTCTCTGGGATAACACCACCCCCCCTCCCAACACACCTTCCCCCTGGGCCCACCCCGAACTATCTTCTGATTCAATGAAGGGAACCCAAACATCTTTTATACCCACCTCCGTCAGATGCTCCCCTCTGAGACCCAATTCTCCTTACTTGATTCCACATCTACTAAGTACACATGCCTCTCATCCATCATTTGGGAAACAACCCTCAAGTCCTACCCTCACTCCACCCGACCCACTTCCACTTCCCACTAAAACAACTCCTACCCTATGAATTGATGGTATGATGAGGAATGCAAGGCTCTCCACCGTTAGCTTCAACACACATTCACCCATGGTCACCCCTTCTACCCCAACCTCCGAGCGTCTTATCGTCGTCTCCTTCGCCGCAAGAAACGCCTCTTCATTTCTTAGAGGAGACGAGACTTATGTACTTCTCTCACTCACTCCCCCAAACACTTATGGCGCATCATCCTCCCCCACCACTTCCCCCTCCCATCCGACCTTAACCCCAGATCCTTGTTCTCTCACATATCCATTCTCTATGATATTCCTGGGTAGCCCCAGATTCCTATTACCTCTTCGCCATCTTCACGCTTCGTATTCTCAAACAGTGACATCAAAGAGGTCGTTTGGTTCATGAGAAACAATAAAGTAGCAGACGAGGAGGGTTTCCAGCTACAGTTCTTTAAGCATGGTCTTTGTGCTCTAGTTTCTCAGTTGGCCGATCTCTTCAACCATGTGGTTCGTACAGGTTTTCCATCAGCATGGTCACATCAAATCATTCACCAAATACACAAATCGGCCCCAGTTCAGATCCCAACAACTACAGGATGATCATTGTTGGTCACACGTTCTCGAAGCTCTATGCTACGATTCTCCACATGAAGCTCTCTAGTGAGCTTGAGCAGAGATCCCTCTTGCTAGGAGACAGGCAGGTTTCCGACCTGCTCATCAGACCATTGATCATATCTTTACCCTTTGGGTCATCATTGAGGAGACACGACATCATTCTTCGAAAATCTATTGCTGCTTTGTATATTTTCAAAAATCCTTTGACCCCGTACCGTAGGAAGCCCTGTTCCAGAGGCTCAGAGACATTGGCATTTCCCAAACCCTACTCACTGCCATCATGTTCCTATATGAGTTGGTCATTGGTCGTCTTCGCAAGGTTCAAAGGATGTTAGATTTCATCAGGAGTACCATTGGGGTTAAACAGGGTTGCCTCCTGTCCCCCACGTTGTTTGGGATCTACATTGATGAGTTGGAGGCCTTTCTTCACGAGCATATCTAGGACAGTGATGGGTGCCTCCTCCACCAGATTCTGATACCCACCCTGCTCTTTATTGATGACTTTGTCCTCCTATCATCCTCTCCAGAGGGGTTACAGAGACATTTGGATGCTTTAGCTCTCTTTTGCGACCTTCGACAATTGACGATCAACTTGGGTAAAACCAAGGTTATGATCTTCAATGGGTTGAAGAAGACCTTGGACCTTCATTTCTTCTTCAGAGGGACAGAAATCGAGCTCACTAGCACCTACACATACTTGGGGTGCAATTCTCAAGATCCTGCCTCAGTTTGCGACCAACACTCCAACCTTGGATCAACAAGAGCTACGGATACTTAGCCCTCCTCGAGAGACAATGTTTCCGACACCATTTTCAGGACATCTCATCCAAGATGTCCCTCATGGACTCCCAGGTCTCAGCAGTGAACTACCTCTTCCAGACAGCACTAAGCAAGGATTCCCTGGAACACATCCAGGGGCCCGAGACACATCTAGGGACTTACTGCTTGGTCCAAGACCAAGAACCCCAATCATCTACTGGGGGCCCTCACAAGGGTCTTTCTGCTTGGTTCTAGACCAAGAACCCTAGTCATCTACTGGGGGCTCTCACAAGGGTCTTTTTCCATGGCTCTCACTGCTTGGTCTCATACCATGAAATCACAAGAGTGTGCTGGGGGCCCTAGTCTACAGCTAGAGTCTTTTCCATCCTCCAGAGAATGGCTCTTGCAACTGCATTAATTTCAACAATGTGGAAACCACTAAGATACTTGAGGAGTACATCCAGGTTCTTAGGAGGAATTTCCAACATAATGGCTTGTTTTCTAAACTTAGTCATGTACTCTTGCATACTCTTCCCTTGCTTCTATCGGAAGTAATGCCAACAAATCCATTGGTCCACTTCATACCCAATATAGTAAAATTGGGACTTAATGAGGGTTTAAAACACCTCCCACTTAGTTACTAGAGGATCACATTCCGGTCTAAGAGTCTCCATGTCACTTTTCCACCAAGTTTGGGCATGGCCCTCTAACTTCAGTCGAGCAAATAATACATTTTTCTCTTCTCCTATGTTATGCACACTAAAATAAACTTCTAATTGTTGCAACCATTGATTCAACTTTACAACATTGATCTCACCTTGATAGGGTTTGATGTCCACTTTTGCTTCAAATTTGAACAAAGATTGGGAAGATGTAATGTTGGAACTTGGTCTCTCTTTCTCTGGCTCCTTCTCTAGTTCTTCTTTGTCTTTAGATTTCCCATCAGAGCCAATGTCCGAGTTAGAGCATCCAAACTCCCCGAAAGGTCCGAACTTGCTCTCTAGAGTTGTCATTAGGATCACCATATTGCAAGAGATGTCAAAGACATGTGATCTCAATTTTGTCAATCTGTCCTCCAATTCAGCCCTTGGATTGCTATTGTACTCAGCAACCATGTCTAGGGTTTGGGACTTCTTTCTTTAAGCCAATTCTAAATCCCTGCAATATCTCACAACCCCCCCCAAAAAAAATGCTTTGTACCAATATGATATGTTAATTGTAAAATACTACAAAATACTATGAGGCTATCCTCTATTACATAAAGTTTACTTATGATTAAAATTTAATATTACAATCATAGTGCTCAAAATACTAAAATAAATTGAGAATAATAAAAATAAGATACAATTTACAAATAATAAATACCACACCATCCACACAATGAACAAAAAATGTCCCCTACGAAACCCAATATGGGAAAATCCAACGAGAAGGTGAAGACTATGCCTTGCTCTTTTCTTCTTAGATATCAAATGCAAATACAAATAAAGATGGACTCACTTTGGAGCCACAATAGATACTTTAGCCTGAATGGCTACATGGTCGTCTACTTCCTCTATTATGCTCATAATATCCCACTCCTTTGCTCCACTCATCCATGGAACAACAAATCAATACAATAGGAACATAACCCCTTCCTTTCTTGGCAGCCCAATATTTAACATATTCCAACATCTGTCTAAGGTCAAGGTTAGGGTTTTTGCATGTCTCAACTCTCAATTAGCATTAGGGTTTTGGACAATCTAAAATCTTCTTGAAATTCCACACATGTTTAGCTCTAGATGTGTGAGTAATGGAAGCTAGCATGGCATCGACTTGGTACTATGGTGGTCAAATCATAGGTTAACTTGCGAGAGGCATAACTTCCTCATACAAAATCTGATTGAGGTGATCTTTGCACTATTGGAAAGCTCTCGAAGAGTAGAATAACGTTGGAGGGATGGAGCTTCGTACGCAAAGTTTTGACCCTAAACCATTTAATGCCTAGAATGGGCTCTAAAAGTTTCAATACCCCAAATCACCAAAATAGGACCTACCTCTTAAATGGGCCCTACAAGTCCATGGCTCCAATTTCTCCACTCAAAAGTACCAAAATAGATGACAAATTATATAGTGATCAATTTCGGATCACACAAAAAATCATGCATTTCATGTCAAAACCAAATATATTGATGTTCATTACCACTATCATAGAACACTTTTAGAATCCAAAGATTGGGCTCAGAGGTCTCAACATCTAGTAGGATACATTATTTTATTTTTTCAGTAAGGCATTAAGAAAGAATAAATTGGAGATTTTTAGGAGATGCTTGGTATAAAAGAAAAAATGATCATTAAGGGAGAGTTTTATAAAATAATGCACAATTGTCACATCCACACCAACATCTAGTGTGTCTTTATGAAAAAAGAAAAATTCAGAAAAATGGTTGAATAGAACTAGTCCATGCAATTTTTATGAAATAACATATGCACATAACTTGCATGGATGAGAGCTAGTGAAACTAAAACTGAATAAGATTACAGTATAGAAATTATCACACTTATTTATATTAATAACAAAATATAACAATGAGACAATTCAACTTTGAAAACCTTGATGATACTTTTTAACAATAATAACCATTGCTTTGTCATGCAAGATTGCATTAAATTCTACAAAATGTACCATTTTCCATCAATAATTGAGGGAAAACAAATTAGAGTTATTGTCAAATAGTTCTCAAAGATGCATCTAAAAGTTTGCACGCTGATGTAATATAAATAAGTCTTTGCATTCCAAGATGGAGCATGCCTTACATTATATGCTTCTACTTGAAGTTTGTTGTTTATGAGTAGTGGTAAAAAATACAAGGTAGACAATTTTCCATATATAGTTTGTTTTAGCATATCATCATTTTCATATGCACATTACCCTCTTATTACACTCGCTCCATATTGATTGTGAATTGTTTGTTATTACCTATTGCAGGCAGAAAAATGTATTATGTAACGTGGGCTCTCCAATATATCAATCTCTTCATGATTAACACTGGATATATCATTTTGGCTGGACAGTCCTTGAAGGTGGTCAACTCTAACATCTACTATTGCCTAAAATATCTACTTTTCCATCTCTCTCTCATAAAGTGCTTCATTTGACTAATAGGATAAACAAGGTATTTTATACAAAAAATAATGGTCTGGACATGTAGCCACCACAAGCTAGTAATCCTTGGAGTCCTAGAAACAAATTAACTTTGTATCAAAGTATTAAATTTCCTTATGGGCTTAATAGTTGAGTACAACCAAATAATAAGCATAAAAATGAAAATCCTAAGTCAACTAGCCTACACAGTCCAAACAACAAAAGTCATTAACAAGGCAACTAAGGGGATCGTGCATGCACTAAGTAGAGGGTTGTCTCTGTCCTTGGGCGCTAGCCCCCATCCATCAACCACAAGCTCTAGGTCAGTAAGGACGTGTTCCCACCCACCATTTCCCCACTCTAGCTCAAGATGCTTCTTTTCCTTAGAGATGGCTAAGGTGAACCATGTATACTTGTCTTCTTTTGATGGAGGTGGGGGAGACTTGTTGTGGCATCGCTCTCTTTATTCACGAATGACCTAGCAAGAACAATAAGGACTAAAAATGAGTAAAGGAGGTAGGGGAATTGGCAAGAGGTTCCATCCTCATAGTGCAAGGTGCCCCCCCACCCCAAGAATTCCAACAATTGGCACAATGCACCACATTCATCTCCACTTTCTTGGCTTGAATAATAATCTACAAGTGAGAATTTGCACACATCATAGAGTCTCCATACCAAGTAAAACATTTACTATGTTGGATTTTCTTGAACAAAGATTCATTCCTTCTTTTCCAAATAAAGAAGAGGACTTCCATTCTAATGAGTTGCCATGTTGCATTGAACTCAACAACATAAGGAATATTATAGCCTAAGAGGGCGACTTTGCAACAAATACACACAAGAAGGTGTTGGAAATGTGTTGTATTCTTTGCTTGTGGATTGCATAAGGTGCAAATCCAATAACCACAAGTGTTAAATTTTTTTTGGGTCAGTTTTTGGTCCATTTTTGTATTTTTTCGGCCATTGGCTTTTGGCCATTTTAATCTAATACCAATTAAGGGATTAGGGTTGTAATATAATTCAAGTTAATGGGTTAGGGATTTGTATGATGAACAATACCTAAAGATTGTATCGTGAATGGTAAAATTAATACAACAAAGATGATAGAGGTGTGGCTCTAAGTTAGGCTAGTTTTCCTAGTTAAGGGTTTCTAGGGTAAATCTTTATGTATTGTGTGTGTGCCATTGTTGTTATTTTTATTTTTCTTAAGAATTCATTTGAATTGCTCCACTTGCATAGGTTTAAAACTTACATTTGGTATCAGAGTGAGGTTATTGGCTTCAAGGGGATGCCTTTGTTGCTAGGGTTTAACTCATTTTTGATAGGACAAGTTTATCTTGGGTCTGGGATAAACCTAGTTTCAGTGGGAGTTGTATGGTATCGATTCTTGTGTGAAAGAGAATGGCGAGCAGTTCCAGAATCGAGATTGATAAATTTAACAGCTAGAGTTTTCAACTATGGAAGCTCAAGATGGAGCACCTTCTTGTGGACAAAGAGCAATGGATTGTTGTAGATCCTGGTACTGTACCTATGGGTATGGCAATAGCAGATTGGATGAAGTAGGATAGGAAGGTCAAGAGTACGATCTAGTTACGCCTTTCAAATTTAGTGCTACTAAATGTCTCAAGAGAAGCTACAACCAAGGCGTTATGGGATACATTAGGGACTTTGCATTATTCTAAGTCCCAGGTAAACAAAATTTTCCTTCGAAAGAAGCTATACCTCTTAAGGATGAATGCAGTGACTTTGTGGCAAAGCATCTCAATGCTTTTAACACTGTGGTAAGTCAATTGTTGTTTGTTGATATTAAAATTTCTGAAGAAAATAGGTACATTAGTATATTGTGTTTTTTTCCAGATTCATGGGATAGCCTAGTTGTAGCTATTGGGAGGAAGAAAACCACATCAAATCTTGATGATGTGGTTGCATCCATGTTATTGGAAGAGATGAGGTAGAAAACCATGGATTGTCAAACCATGGATGCCTTATTTGTGAGAGGTCACCTTGTAGACAGAAATAAAAATAAGTCTTCAGGAGCATATGTAAATCTAGAGGTAGATCTAAATCTCTTGGACAATCTATAAGGAAATGTTGGAAATGCGGTAAAGTTGGGAATTATAAGAAAGATTGTAGATACAATAATTTGGATAAAAGAAAGGGATATGATGATGCTCATTTCGAAAAAGTGAAGGCCTCCTCAAAAGGAGGATGTGTACTTGGCATCTACTAGTACACATTTAGTTCATAATTCATGGGTGATTAACTCAATTGCATCTTTTCACATGACTCCTCACAGGGAGTGGTTTTGTGAATGCGACTTGTATACTGAAGGAAATGTCTCCCTAGGAGATGACTTGACAACCAAAATCTGGAAAGGTTAAAACCTTTCCCAGTGTTTTGCATATTCTAGGATCAACCAAAAACTTGATATATGTGAATAAGATGAGTGATGCAGGCGTGCAAACTATATTTGAAAAGGATACATGTAAGTTGGTTTGAGGAGCAATGGTGTTGTTGAGGGGAGTTTGGATTGGAACTCTTTACAAGTTGTTGAGAAGCACTATTACTCATGGGTGTAACAATATCATTGTTCTTGAGAATGAAACTAGCAAAACTCCTACTCTTCCTGTAGAGAAAACAATGCTCTAGCATCAGAGAATGGGACATATTGGAGAGAAGGGCCTTTGTGCTTTGCCTAGTAAAGGTATGGTTGAAGGTATCCCTAATTGTTCTTTAGATTTTGATTTATGTGAACATTGTGTATATGTTAAACAAAATCAAGTAAGATTCTTGTATGGTGCTACAAGGGAAAAATGAATGATGGAGTTGATACAGAGTGACGTATTTGGACATGTACTTGTTCCATCTCTAGAAGTATCTCAGTACTATGTCTCATTTATAGATGATTTCTTTAGGAAAACATGGTTGTATTTCCCAAAGAAGAAGTTTGAGGTTTTGAAAAATTCAAAGAGTTCAAAGCTCTTGTAGAAAACAAGTCATAGAAGAAAATAAAAGTAGATTTTGATTTATGTGAACATTGTGTATATGGTAAACAAAATCGGGTAAAATTCCCAGATGGTGCTACAAGGGAAAAATGAATCACGAAGTTGATACATAGTGACGTGTTTGGACGTGTACTTGTTCCATCTCTAGAAGGATCTCAGTACTATGTCTCATTTATAGATGATTTCTTTAGGAAAACATGGTTGTATTTCCCAAAGAAGAAGTTTGAGGTTTTTGAAAAATTCAAAGAGTTCAAAGCTCTTGTAGAAAACCAGACATAGAAGAAAATAAAAGTACTAAGGACTGATAATAGAGGAGAGTTCAATGGGAAAGATTTTAAGCAATTCTGTAAATAGTGTGGAATAGCATGGAAAAATACAACTTCATACACACCTTGACAAAATGGAGTTGCAAAAAGGAATAGCAAGACATTGATGGAAAAGGCAAAAAGTATGGATAATGGTGTAGGCATAAAACAAAAATTCTGGGAAGAGGTAGTGGATGTTGCTTGTATGATCAACCAATCACCTACATCAACACTGGTTGATAAGACTCCTCATGAAACATGGATTGGAAAGGAACCCTCTCTTGTGCATCTCAAATTTTTTGGGTGTGATGCTTATGTGCATGTTCTAAAGGAGAAAAGGAGCAAGATGGACAATAAAGTAGAGAAATGTCTCTTCATTTGTTATAAAGATAGAGTAAAAGGTTACAAACTCTGACATTTGGTAATAAGGAAGATCGTTTATAGTCATGATGTGATTTTCAAAGAAGTTAAAATTACTCCCAAGCATGAAGATGAACCAAAAGAAGGGGAACTAGAGAAAATAGAGTTTGAGTTGGAGAATGGAGAATCTGACTCAACGGATGAAGATGAGTCACATGAATTAGATGAAATGGAGGAATCGTAGACCTTGGTCTTAAGGATATTTGTTCGAGTAAGAAGGAAAACAAAAAGGTATAGTCCACCTGATTTTCGTTCTTCTTTTGTTTTATCTGCTATTGAAGATGATCCTAGAACTTTTAGAGAGGCAACTTATTCTAAGGGAAAACTCTAGAAGAAGGCCATGGTTGAAGAAATGGATGCCTAGGACAAAAATGATGCTTGGGACTTGGAAAAGTTTCTTGATGAAACAAATATTGTTGGTAGAAAATGGGTGTTCAAGAAGAAATTCAATGTAGAAGGAAGAGTGGAGAAGTACAAGGCTCACCTACTAGCTAAAGAATATTCCCAAGTGGAGGGAATTGACTTGGGTGAGGTTTTCTCTCTTCTTGTGAAATTGAATTTCATTAGATTTCTAATGTCTCTTGCTATAACATTTGATCTTGAAGTGAATAAATGGATATAAAGACAACATTCCTACATGGGAACCTGGAAAAAGAAATCTACATGAAACAACATGAAGGGTTCATAGTGGAGGGTAAGAAGGCATTGGTTTGCAAGTTGAAAAAGTCCCTATATGGCCTAAATCAATCCCCAAATATGTGGTATCAGAAGTTTGATACTTACATACTAGGACTAGGATTTGTGAGAAGCAAGGCTAATCATTGTGTGTATTCTAAGTAGGTTGGTGATCACTTTATTAATGTAGTACTGTATGTTGATATGTTGCCAATTGGAAACAAGGATAACATCAAGGAGGTCAAGGTTCAACTATCCTCTTGATGATGGAAACTTTATACATGAAGAATCTTGGTGATGGAAACTGTATTTTGGGCATGGAGATTAAAAGAGATCATGCGGATAGGAAACATTGGTTAAACCAAAGGAAGTATGTTGAGACAATTTTACAGAGATTTAATATGCAGGAATGTAAACCGATCAAGGTTCCTATTCCTGTAGGCGCAAAGTTATCTACAAAACAATGTCCCAAGACATAGGAAGAGGTAGAGGACATGTCCTATGTTCCCTATGCTAGTGCTTTTGGTAGTTTGATGTATGTTATGGTTTGTACTAGACCAAACATTTGCCCATGTAGTGGAAGTTTTGAGAAGATATATGTCAAAACCAAGGAAGGAGCATTGGATAGTTATAAACAGGGTCGTCAAGAATTTGTGTGGCACTATAGATTATGCAATCTACTACCAAGGAAGGATTGGACCAGATAGAGTGATATATGTATAAGGCTTTGTTGATGTAGATTGGGTTGGGGATCTTGATTGCAGAGGATCTACTAGTGGTTATGTGTTTAACCTATTTGGAGGAGCAAGAGACGAGATGTAGTTGCACCTTCAACTAGAGAAACTAAACACATGGTAGCCACCTATGCACGTAAGGAAGTTGTATGGTTGCAAAGATTTTGTTTAGGTATTGGGTTTGTACAACAAGATGTAAGGTTAGATTGCGACAATTAGAGTGCAATATTTCTAGCAAAGAACCCTACTTATCATTCTAGGACAAATTATATTGATGTGAAGTACCACTTTGTGAAAGACATGGTTGAAGAAAAGAAGGTGTTGCTGGAAAAGTTTGACACCTTGAAGAATGTTGCAGACTCAAGGACAAAATCAGTTAGTACTGAGAAGTTCTCTTTTTGTAGAGAAGTAATGGGCATTGCAACCCTGAACCTATGACCTTATAAATCCTAGGCCCCTTATTTTGAAAAGAAAACGAGTGGGAGAATGTTGGAGACATGTTATATTGTTTGCATGTGGACTGCATCAAGTGAAAATCCAATAGCGACATGTGTTAAATTTTTTTGGTTCTTTTTTTGATCCATTTTTTTATTTTTCTCCTTTGTAATAGCCGGTTTTAAATTTTACATCAAATTATTTTGATAAACTAAGAGTAATTCATAACACAGTCATTTATAACAGTAACTTGTCATTTATAACAGTAACTTCCGTAACTTCAAATTTTACAATGAATAATAAAAAAATTTCTAACATAATACAACAATGCATAAATTTTAGAGAAATACCTTAACTCTGATGCTAAAAACCCTTCCTGTTGTCCGCAACTTGCTTAGAACACTACCCAATACCGACCTCCCTACCGACTAGTTAGCTCCTAGCCCTAGGATATCAACGGATATCCTAGCCCTCCGAGCCCAAAACCCCCATCAACCCCCGGTGCACTGTGTAAACTCCACTCCAAGTTTCACTCTGTCAATCCTCCGCTCTCCCCAAATTCATCCCCCCCGCAACTCCCCATAACATCATCCCCCCCCTTATCCCTCCTTCACCGACTTTCCTTTCATTAAATTCCTACCTAATATCTTATCCCATTATTAAATATCTTATCCCATTATTAAATGCCTTCCATTTTCGGGAACGTAACTTAAATTAATAATATATTTTATTATCCACCTTTATTTATTTATCATATTGATTAATGAGTTAATAATAATACTAAAATTAATCATAATCAAGAATAACTAATTAATAACAAATAATTAGTTAAGGTTATTTTAATAAATAAATATAGTTTAGCTAATCTTTTAGGATTACATTATTAAATTAATTATAATTTATAATCAAGGGTCGTTACATCCTTGATGCACTTCATAACTTGTCTACGTTATCCAGGTAGTACTTTGCCTTTAAGTTTGGCCATGGAACCCAATCAGGGTTTGGGGGTTGAATATATCAGTGACCTTGCCAATGCCTCATCTAAACAAGTGAAGGGTCAAGAAACAAGGGTTCTCAACTACAATTTTACCCTTATGAAGCAATAATGGAAACCTCCAAATAGAATATTCATTGAAGGATATGCCTATCTTGAGTGTATCCTCTTTCTAGTTGAGCTTTGGCTTAACAACCTGCCAGGATTTATATATAGTCTTTTCCACAAGGTGCCTTTAATTTTACTTGAAATAGAGTAATAATCAAATATTGGAGGTTAAGACCCTTCAAGGAAATGTTTCCAAGTAGGGCCCTATAAATAATACAATTTTTAAGCAAAACATTTCATGCTTCCTTTCCCTCAAGAGCTCAAATATTCCATTTAACACAGAGAACCTAGCCTATGTGTGAGTGTTGATTATCCCCCACCCCATTCTTTGGGGAGATAACATAGATTCTAATTTACTCAGAGGATTCCTTTTCCCCCAATCAATGTTTGCCTAAAGGAATTATGAAGGATTTTCTCCTATTGTTGATAGGCACTAGCCAATGATACCTAGCAAGATGAATAATAGATATGTGTCACAACTAGTACTTTGGAGAAAATCTAAATATTTTTTAGCATCACAGGATTGGGAACCCATTTATCAATTCTTCGCTCCACTCTATGAATAGAAACATCCCATATTTATTTTGGTGAGGCTGGGAAAGTAAACAAGATCCCAAAAACTTAACAATCTACCTAGGCTAAATCCAAGACCACCCTTGAATGCCATCCAAAGAGCTAAATCTTTGCCTTTGTTTAAAGCATTGATTTTAGCCCATTAATCCTTGATCTTGAAGCTTCACAAAAAATCTATAGACAATCAATTGTATTTTCCATTGAAGTTTGGTCCTCAAGGTCTATAAGAAATAAATCATCAACAAAGTGACCATTCATTATTTTACATGCATCAAGCTCGGAAAGAGAGATTCCTTTGATGAGGCCATGGGCCATTTTATTATGCAAAAGATAGTCCAACATTCTTTTGCCATAACATGGAGAGTAGGAACCAAAGGAAGTCCTTGGTGAATTGACCTAAAGAGACCATTTTCCTTGGATTTTTATTGATGAATGGACAAATATGTTGAGGCCTCCACAAACAAATTTTCAACAACCTTTGGGAAGAACTAGCCAAATCCAAGAGCCTTGAGTAAGGCCAAGATGAAAGACCACCCAACCTTGTCATAGACCTTCTTGAAGTCTATCTTGATGAACAAAATTCCAAGGCCAAGAATGGGCCTATTCCATTACTTCACACATAACAATCATGTTGTCAAATATGAAGAGACCTTTGATAAAGTATGTCTACTCCAACCACAAAAATTTTAGCAAAATATGCTTGATGCACAGTGCTAGAGATTTAGCCAAGACCTTACAGAACATGTTTAGTAATGTGATAGGCCTCCTTCTAGCGACGAGCTCTTGGTCACCAAGCATAGGAATAAATCTGATCAATCCTTTATTGAGGTGTTCCCTCAATGATTTCTTCAACATGGATTCTTTCTACACCTACGACATGTTAAGCCCAGTAGAATTCCATGTGGCCTTATGGAATTCAAAAAGGAAATCGTTAATTCCTAGTTGCTTATCATTGTCTATTTCCATCAGGGTAGCTATCAACTCATTCAAAGTCAACCATTCTTCCCACAATCTCGCTTGTTCAAGCAAAAGATTATGTGGGACTATGTCCAAATAGGTTTGCATGGCTCCCTTTCATTCCTTTGAGATCCCCAAGGATTGAAACACCATCTTATAGTGATCAAAAATACTTTTTCAATATCTTATTGTTTGGTAGTGCACCCCTCAATCAATTTGAGTGCAACAATCATCTCAGTAACTTCTTTGGAGTCTAGATATTTTTAAAAATCATTCGTGTAACATCCCCGACCCTCCAGAGACCCGATAATGCCACTACTGTGGAATATACACTTATATATATAAATGACATGCATTTTAATGAATTAAAATGCTTAACACAAAGTAATCACGGAATTACTGCTACCATATACAATCATGAAAACTAACATTAATTCATATACACAACAGAATACATGATAATCATTCATCACAAAACATGCATAAAATACACAATTAATCGCATAAATGATACTTATCTTTTATCTGGAGTGAATCCACCAACTGCGTGCAGACCTTCCACGAACCTCCCAGCCTTAGACCGCACTGCTCATCACTCTCAGCAGTAGGTCACCCTCGAGCTGGGACTAAACTCCACCGGGCAAGGGAATTCTAGGCTTGGCAAGGACAACAAGGAAGTTGCACAAAGCAACAGGAAGGATCTTTTATCCCATGAGCCACCTACGCCCACAACACACAGACCCTCATTCCCCACACACCTGCTCCACCCAGGAGAGTACACCTTCACTACTACAAGTCCATCGGCTAGTACACCTCCCTTACCTTGGGCTTCAACAACAGGCTGGACCGAAAGTCTCAGAGTACTGTGGTTGCTACGGGACTCCCTTCCAGGAGAACTCACTTCCCAGCAGACTCTCTCACCTGGGAGAGCTGCTCACAGGTCTGATAACCAGTCTTCGACTCAGCTATAGCCGGGTATGGTTGACAGCAACAACAAGAACAACAACAATAGCAACAGGGAAAAACGGGTATGGACACCCAAACATGCAATAGCCTAACGCTAAGTCTCAACACGGCTCAGGCAACTACAATTGCGTCGGGATTCACAGAAAACGACACAGGACGACTTCCCCGCTCTGGTTTCAGAAATGCGTTCGGGTAGGCAGAGGTCAGACGTAGAGGCAAGAATGACGAATCGGGAAAATGACAGGACGACAACCTTCCATGAGGGTCTCCTTCACTATGCGCCCGTATGGAGATGCAGACGCAGAACAAAATCGGGTTCATGTGCAGGATGGGAGAATGGTAGCGCGACTTAGGTGAATGATGGCAGAATGACTCTCGAACCCCCCAACATGAGTTGACGCTTCAGCTTTGGCTGCATGAGCCCAGGTCGACACTTGTCTTCCTGGAGCTGCATGCGCTCCATTAAGCCCACGTCCCATTTTCCAGGAACTTAGGATAACAAACATATAATGTTCACTTTAGTCTTTAGGAAATAATATTAAAATATTATTCCTCTAGAGGTAAGCCCCCTAACTTAGCCCCTAGGCCCAATACTTAGCCCCCCTTCCTTACCCTACCTAGTGGAGCTTAGTCCCCCAAAACTCTTCTTCGTGGAGGGTCTACATGCAAAAATGTTTTTATTTTTATTAATGATCTACATAATTACATATACAAACAAAATATCAGGCTCCTGGCCTTGGCATCTGGCTCACCATCCTAATAAACACATAAGTCTTTCAGCTTACAACCACTTGGCTCACCAGCCTATAAGCAAAATTACAATTCAGAAGGGGCTCGTCCTTGGGGTATTACAATTCGTTGATCTACACCTTGCTAAATCCAAAGATGTTTGGATCATAGGTGGGCCAATCAAGCTCTCAAAACCTCTCTAACCTTTAAAAACTATAAGTTTGGTCGCCCATGCAATCTAGAGCTCTTCATCATATGCATTGATTTGAATCTTTTGGCTCAAATGCACCAATTCATCTCTTACAACATCATGAAATTTGTAGTCAATGGTTGAATTTCATCTCAGCCTTGCAAGTATGCAATCACATGATTAATGGCATGCCCTCCACTAGACCATTAAACCCTCTTTTCCTTTGGATCGTGGTAACAAATTACATACCCATTTAATGGATTTCATATAGCTAGGATGTTGAAGATGCACCCAATAAGAAAAAAGTGAGTCGTGTGGATATACATTTTTGTGCCCCCCCACAAGAGGGAGAATAATATAGGTTGATTGTCTGAGAGAGTTAACTCCTCGAACACCTAAACTGGCCTTCCTCCACTGCAAACAAAGAAGGCATTTTTCTCTAAGAGAACAACCATAACTGGCATTTTCAAAACTCTTCCATTTTCTTTTCAAAAGTTTGACCAAGTGAACCAAAGCTATGATGACTCTCATCTTTTGAATTTATTGGGATCATGTAGGCCAAGCCTAGCTTTAAGGCTATTTTAGGAGACCTACTCCACCTAGTGATCCAAATAGGATCTTTGACAAACATTTGTAAAGTTTGTAATTAAACATTTTTATTTTGTTTGGTTTTATTTTGTATTCTGGCGCGATGGGAAGGTGAAACGAACAATTGTGATGGTTGGCCTTCCAAAGGAATCCCATTAAAGCAATGAAGGTTGTAGTTAAAAGTGTTGATGTTTTGGTAGCTACGGGAGGTATTAACCTCCACATGTAACCTATGACTTAGAATAGAATATTTCGGAAAGCAAGTGAACAATTAAACAGATGTGTGGAAACCCTAGAAGATAAGTCGGCCTAGCAGAATAAATAATATTAGAATATTATCTTCCATAAATACAAGTCGGCTCCACAAGAAAAAGATAAAAAAAAATATAATTACCAGAAATTCAAGTCGGCCCAAACAGAAAAGTCACTGGACAGATTAATATAAATAGAGGACGTTTTAGCTCATTTGTACACCCAATTAGTGCGCAAGTCTTGTGGAGAGCTGCAGTTGCAAATGCAACTGCAACTCCAAGGAGGAATAAGGGTGCATGGTCATCTCTTGGTCTTGGTCTCTCTCTTGGTGATATTCTTGCTAAGTATGGCGCAAGTTTGAGAGAGAGAGTAGTGCAGTTGTAGCTGCTGCAGTTATGTATGGTACTTGTTTTGTGGATATGGAGACTCTCTCTCTTGTGCGCTACCCTTGGAGAAGGAGCGCTCTACTTGTCTTGAGTTGTTGTTGCAGTTAGCAACTAGGGTTTATCTGTTGGTTCTGGAGTAGGCTTGCCAGAATTATTCTAAGTAAAGGTTAGTGTGCTTGGGGGTGGCATATATGAATGCCTATGGTTGGGTGACAATGATGTGACATTGTCTATGGTTAAACGAGCATACTGTAACATCCCGCTCTGGCGCACTGAGCGAACTTATTCTTTGAGGACACTTGCTCGCAAGTGATCTGGGTTATTATGCTATTAAAACTTTTGATTTTGATTATGAGGCGTTATGGGATGATGACATGTTGTTTTACCACCTCGACATAGATAGGTGCTATTGACTCGGTTTTACTGAGTGTGCAGGATTATGGACCTCGAGGATGCCGAGGCATCGATGGAACCCCTTGGACTCCGGATCGAGTCGGGGAGTGTACCATTGGGGTTTGATTGTTTTACTGTGATTTTAGTGCTTCTGATTAGATGATATGATATGGATATATTCTGACATGATTCATTGATGATGCAGGCTAACGATAGCTTGTCGACCAGACTCACATGTGGAGTAAAGGGGTCACGCACGACTACCAGAGATGTTGAGGGAGAGGTGTGGATAGTAGCCCTGCCACAACCTCCTAGCACTCTCGCCGTGGCTCGAACTATAGGTTAATGATTACCTAGTTCGAGAGGACCCACGATGCCATGAGGGTAGACTACGACAGTTGCTCACGATGATTCTAAGGGGCGCGCAATAAGGCGGGGGCCTTATTCCTTAGAGGCCCTTAGTCTCCCACAAGTTCACCTGGCGGAGTATTGACTCCAGGGGTTATTGATGTCTACCAAGTCAGTCAAGAGGCGAGTGGTACCCTTGGAGCACGTGGTGCGTCTTGAAGGGCACGTCGTGCAAGAAAAATGGAGAGAGGCGAGTGGCACCCTTGGAGCACGTGGTGCGTCTTGAAGGGCACGTCGTGCAAGAAAAATGGAGAGAGGCGAGTGGCACCCTTGGAGCACGTAGTGCGTCCTGAAGGGCACGTCGCGCAAGGGAAACAGACTAAGGCAAGTGGCACCCTTGGAGCACCTAGTGCGTCCTGAAGGGCACGTTGCGTTGTTGATGATAGAGGAATGAACCTAGATGGCCTTAGGACGAATAACGTGTTAAGAAATTTTTAAAACAAATTCCCTAATCAAATGTCGCCCAGTACGAAAATTTAAGGTCTAAGTCTAAACTATGTTAGTGGTAAAATTTTATCTATCTTTAAAAAAAAAATAATAATAATAAAAATAAAAACAACATAAACAATAATTATACTCTTCGTTAAATCATGTAACACGAAGGGAGTAAGAAATTAAATTGATTCATAACAAAAAAAATCTGTTGGATTAAAATTTAAAAAGGGAATTAATCGTTTTATTATTTTATGATAATTTAATATATATAATTAAAGGAGAAAAGGGAAAAAGGGGTTAATCTCCACACTTGCCTTTTTGAGTTTTAAATAAAAAGGGGAAAGAGGGAAAATCTAAAATATTAGGAAACTAGGAAAAGAGGTAAACATAAAAAGGGAAAAAGGGAACATAAGGGAAAAAGCAGAAAGTCAAACTTAGTAAAGTATCTACCATTTAAGAGCTTTCTAATTTAAACTGAACTAGCAATTTAATGGTGGGGGAAAGTTATTAAAACCTGTAAGAGAATATGGGGACACCTAGGAGTGATTCTAGGAGTAACTCTAGGTGGGTGAGGGAAATAAAGATAATTAATTAATTAAAGAAATTAAATTATGGAGGAATGAAGGGGATGGGTGACACTTGTACGGGGAGGAATTTTTAGGATTTAAATTTTAAAAATTAATTAAACGAGATTTTAGGAAATTAAGGAACCACGAAAGTCTATATATTGAAGGGAGGAGATGGAGGTTGGATCTCTTCGGTTTGCTTAACGTTACGCTGTAGAAATATCTACTTGACTGACTTAACTAGTGGGAGTTGGGATACCCAGCTTGGTGAGGAGTGGTAGCTCGGCCTTGCGAGGCGAGCTGAGAGCTAGTCGAAATCTCTGGATAGTGAGTGTGTGGCCCCTTTGCGGCTCGGGGGGCAAAGAGGGAAGAAGAGTACCCCTAGCATTGGCTAGGAGGTACCGGTGAAGTCTCGCCGATCGGCACGCGGAAATCGCAAGGAGCACGCGGGACGTCCACTCCGAACAGGCAATGATACACTTTCTTCGTTTTGTATGGTAAATTGTTTTAGAACTTATGCTTGAATCTGCATTTTTACTTGGGTGAGTGAACTAATTGTCTAGATGGTTTTATGGAATTTTCTTAGCCTAGCTCGATGATAGATCGACTCCCATGGCTTCTTTTCCCCGCACATCTTGACCACCTTGTTGTGTTGATTGTGACCTTTGCGGTTGTTTAGCCTTCGTCCTTAGCTCACTAGTCCTCGCTTGAGCAGTCGGCCAGGAGCCTGATCTATGGTCCTCACCTTAGCGTTAAAAGACCTATGGATCTCAACGCCCTGCTTTTCTGTGCGAGGATGATGAGCGAAGGATGCTCCTGTCAGCCGTCTACCTCTGGTGTTTGTCCTTGGTTGTTTGTTGTCTTGCGCCTTTTATCAATTGAGTACCTTTGCTTATGGTTTATCTTTGCATCCTTGGAGGGATATCTTTGTGCTCGTTTATTTTATTTTATTTTTTGCGTTTTAATGACAGTTTCCACCTCTTGATTGGTAAAGTCTCTGCATTATTAAAACATGGAAGACAACGTTGATTATTGTGTGCCTGCGTTTTGGTCGTGTGACTGCGTTTGTAAACCTTTGTTGGACAACGATTTCTTCTTTCATTGTGATTTTATCATTAATATGGATTGACTGTGACTGTGTGTTATACGTTGGACAACGATTCCTGCTTTCATTACGATGTTATTATTGTATCTTCAACAACTTATCTTTCATTCTTTAAATTGTGAGCACATCATTCTATACAACAATCTTTGGTTTTAACTTAGCCCTAGACTTGAGACAGCGATAGATTCAGCCATATGGTTCAGATTGCGATTTGGACCTGCTGTACGTTTGACTGTGTGTCTACATTATTGGATGGTTGCGTTACCTGGTAATCGCCCCAACGAATATACTGCTCTATTCGTGATATTGTTGTTTGCGAACCTTATCGGCGTTTTTGACTGGTCATTATTTGGGGGTCAAGCTTCATTGTAAGTTGTGTGACAACGATTTTTAATGACCTGTTGAAGGCCCATTCTCTGCGTATTACATTCTTGAATGCGTTGGATCGCTGGTTATTGGCTCTGCGTTTTTTTTTAAATGTTGAAGGCGTTTTCTTTACTGAAATTATGGCTCTGCGATTTCTTTAGAATTGACTGCATTTCCTCACATATTGACGGCTTGGGGACTGCGATCTTCATTACTTTTTACCTGTGCGATTTTTAAATGAGCGACTTATTCCAGGAAATTTTTTTCTTCAACGATTTTACCTGAGAACTTCATGGTTAATACCTGTGTTTTTCCTTGACTGACAGAGATAAAGACCCTGCGTTTACCTAATCGTTTCTGGACATCGTTTTAATCATTGGGCGTTCACTTTTACACCTTTAACAATCGGCTTTTACATTTACTCTTTTTAATTTTTGGGGTTTTAATAAATGACATAATTGCTTTTTGGACAATGCTCTAATGACTGGTGGTTACTTGTACAGCGTTTGTTTTTATTGATAGAAAATCTATTTTACCGCTAGTTGCCTTGAACAACATTTAAATTGAACTGCAAAGAATCCCGATTTAATTCCACTGCGAATTGATTTCCCGGTATAGCTTTAATCTGAATGGTTGATTAGCGTATTGCTTACCTCTGAGACTCGAATTCTTTGGAAGGCATTTTTGTACCCACTGCGATTATGCTATGTTTCCACTGTCATTGCAATATCTGAATTGACTGTTTTGGCTTTATCCTACAACCCACACGAAATTTTGAGCCAATCTCTTCACATTTTGGGCTGATGTTATGCTACATATACTGGCTGCCATCCAATCAAAATTTCTGAGATGTTATACGCCCTTTCTGTCTACGATTTTGTCACATAGTTTGGTAGCGAATTTTCCACAGCAAAAACTACCACAATGAATTTAATACATGCAGGATGTGACAGCGGGTGGGTTCATGCGTTGTAACCATTTTTTTAAAATTTACTGAATAGCGTTGATGTTGTCAGAGAATTACCCTTGATAGCTCTACCATACCTACCCAGACAACGTGCCCTGTTATAGACAACCACCTCACGGTTACCTGGGTAGCAAATTCATTTGTCATGTAGCGATCAACTGCTCTAAACCCTTACTCAGCTACTTAACCGGACCTTTAATCAGTATCAACCCTGTACTTAGCTACCTTATCTAACACGCTTAATTAAGTACATTAACTAACATCTCCTTTAAGGTGAAGTGGACTGCGAGGAAAGTGTTTTATTATTATTAAATGAGATAAAAGTTTTAGAAATTTATTTGATTTTAAATAAACATGTGGGATTATCATTTGTTGGACAAGGAGATAGATGTTAACTTAAGAGGACTATTAGATATGATAGTCATTGGCTTAATAGTTGATTAACTTGCGCCAGCTTAATGGTCGAGGGATTAATAGTTTATTAACTAAAACTATTACTAGCTAACAGTTAATTGATGATTACGCGCCTTGCGCCTTAGGTCGAGTTGGAAGGGGTGGTAGGTCACAGTCGTTTCACCTTACAGGTTGTCTTGTAGGAAACACAAATCCTCCGGTCATTCACGTAATTTTATTTCCAGTATTGTCTTCTGCGTCTGGTTGACCCGTGGCTTGGGGACGTCAGTGTAGTCTTCTTGTCAGGCATTCGGCTCCTAGCGTGCTAGTCTTTCTGGAGTCCTTGGTCCAGTTAGGTTATGTGGCACCAGGGCTAGTGTCGCGTCTATAACCTAAGGACGACTTTGTCGCCCTTTGGATAGCGATGATTGATAACTTGGACGAAGTCGGTGCTTCCCGTTGTGGGAGTTGTTGAGCGTGGTAAGTTGTTGTCGGTGCTTGGGATGTAACGCCTTCTTGCGCTTGGCTGCGCACCTTCGTGGTTCTAGTTACTGGTCGTTGAGGCCGTTGTGAAGGGATGGTGGATGTTGCCCCTTAGCTTGTAGGCGTTGCCACGTTGAGTCGAGCGGGTAGTCGTTTCCATCTGTTGATTTCTGCTTGCGTCACCCAGTTGCTCCTTGTGCTAGTTGTTGAGTTGTCGTCCTTTCTTTCTTGGCGATAAAAAAAATAAAATTAATTTGCGCGTTTAGCTTGCTTGTAGTCGTAACGATTGGGATCCTCACACATACCAAAATTTCAACAAAAAGGGGGAACCATAGATGAGAGGAGAAAGAGGAGAAAAATCTTGGAGCATAAATACGAGCTTAGAAGAAAGCTTGCTCAAAGTTGATGGACGAAGGAGTTGAGAAGCCTATCCACAATGAGCGAAGGTGTCCCAAAGCCATGGTTATCTGCAATTTGAGTATGCTTGTGAGTAACAATGCATGGGATGTTTGATTGTGCATAGCTCATCCCTTATTTGTAATGAATTCTCTGTGCATAATAAAAATGGTTTCTGCTTCCTATACGTGCTAAGTAACAGACTGGTTCAAATTCATTTGCGTTGTTCTATTAAATTTGTTGGTAATCCATTAAATTGTGGTTGTGCATATTGCATATAATGGTTAAGGGAGAGCAGTAGTTCATTGTATATTTCTTCTCTGGGTGAAGTATTTCTGGAGCGAACCCTAGCTAAAGAAGACCCACACCCTTATCTGGCTTGCTCACATAGTGTGTGTGATCCCTAGCCTAAAGGAGATACCTACGCACTTGTTTTTTTGCTTGCCACGACCTGTGTGCAAATCCTTTGGTCGAAAAGAGACCCACACACCTTCCCTGCTCGGCCATGACTTGCTAGTGAACCCTAGCTCGAGGGGAGACTAAGCATTGGTCCTTTTCTTCTTGTGGACCACGTCTCTTAGCGTGAATTCCCTCTTTAGGAATATCTTCAGAGAGAACCATGTTCTAATGTAGGAATTAATGCTCATTCAGTTCTCTGAGCATATCTAATGCCGTGTGTCTCTAACTAAATGCTCTCATGCTCTAAATCAATTACTTAGCACCCTGGGAGTCTTTCTTGTTGACAGAACGTTCCTTCTCTTGTTATTTCACATGTGTAATGGTCTTCACCTATTTTGGGCATCCTGAGAGAGCGTTGGCTTATATTCTCTAACGCCCACCTCTATCACCACCTATCCCTTTGCTCAGAATCTTCCATTGGTACGTGGGGTCAGTTTAGGGAAGATACATCAGAGAATAGTATTTACTTTGGAATCCATGTTGAGGAGGTGGTTGGGCTATGAGCTCGCCATTTACGGATCACCTAGGAACCTTGAGATGTAGAAAAATTTCTTTATCTTGGATTTCCACTATGATGAAGTCCGCATACACTCGCCAATAAGGTTCAGGCATTTCATCAATGATCCAATTCCAAAAGGAAACTCTTTCTACGACATCATTTAAGACAAAGATATTGGCTAAGCCTAAAAGTTGGTTGTCAAGATTTAGTATAGTCCACCCCACTACTACATTGTGTTATCTCCCCATCCCACATCAACAATTTTGAGTTTGGGAAAAATTAGGATTGCAATACATCCCTTTCCATCTACACGACTAGAGTCTAGACACAAAAACAAAAGAATTCATCCTATTATCATAGGATTTGGCACTTGTGCAAAGCCTTCACAAGATGCTAAACTTGGGTAACAATTGGAAGTAATTGGCACTGTCACCTAGGCAAGTACTTCCCCCATTTTAGTGATGGATGAAGATTCAACACAAGGGAAGCTTCCCTTATGACCTCAAGGGATCCTATAGCAAGCTAGAGGCAAGCCTATGCCCCCCCTATCTTGGTCACTTGGCAAGATAGACTAGCTCTAGGAAAATGGGAAAGGTTAAGAAGAGTTTAGACTAGGTAATTGGTTGTATGTGTGTGAGAGAAGTATTCCAATGCATATATTGACAAGTACCAAGTCTAAACAAATGAATAATCAGCCCGAGAACACTAGTTATCAAAGAGAAAGGCTTGCTGTAATAAAACTTGCAGTAATTAGTAATATACTTCAGCATATAACAGTCTTATGACAGCAGTAAGAAATCAGCTCTAATTCAGCAAGTAAATGGATAAAAATGTGTCTAACAATCATAAAAACACTTGCAAATTATCCACCAACAATTGCATGAATTTAAGAGCATGAAAAAGATGAGTCATCAGCAATATGGTTAAACCCTAATGGCTGTAGCAAACATTTATAACAGCAGCAAGAAATTAGCATAGTTTGCCAGCGTTGAGTTAGATTGAGGATGAGGGAGTCGTTAGGTATCCAACTACCAAATTTGTGTCGAGAGAGCGGTGATAGATTTAGGTTTTGTATCACTTGAGAGCTTAACACTAGCGTTGTTTTTATCTCTTTGGGCAAATGGAGTACACTAGTGCTGCTTCTATCTCTTTGGGAAAATGGAGTCAAGAAACACCTTGAATTTGGACTTAGATAGCCAAGAAAAATGAAGATTTGGTACCCTAGGGATATAGACTCATAAGCCCGAGATCAAATATTGCAAGAAAACAAACCCTAAGGTCTATAGACTCATAAACCCTAGGTGTCGTTTTCCTTCTAGGATGTCTAATTCAATATCCAAGTGAACCAGATCAAACCCTAAGGTTTATAGACTCATAAACCCTAGGTCTTGAACTAGCTAAAGAATAACCCTATGGGGATAAAGACTTTTCATCCCTAGACCAGGTCTTTAAATTCTTCAACAAATTAAGATGAATGAAAAAAGGAGGGGGATAAAGACTTTTAATCCCTCCTAGGTTTTCAAACAAAAACCTAGCTTACAAGGTAACATGCAACAATTAACAATTTAACATAACATTCACCATAATATACCATGAACAAACACTTAAACTTGACAAAGAAGACTTACTCAACCAAGTCGCTATGCATGAAGAAACCCTAGTTCAAAGATCATCCACCAAAAATAAAATAAAGCATCCACAAGATCATCCCTCCAAAAGTGCGCACAAGTACTCTAGAGCGAAAAAGAGAAGAAGAGAGCAATAGAAGTGATCTCACAAGTGATGAGTTATGATTTGAACAAATGAATCACTCGCCTGCCTCTATATATGAGGCAACCCTAGCACATGTCTACAATTAGCCCTAAAACATAAAAAATCCATGATACAAGTGAGCTAGGTCTAAGCTGACCCCTCAAGTGGCCTCTAATGCAATGATACAATGAAAATACAACATAAAGTCCCCTCAAAAGGTGGCACATGTGGTGTAGGAGCCTCAATGGGCTATGACATCATCCTCCAAAGGGTGAAAAGGTGCCTCCAAAGGCCTCCTCTCTCCATGGAAGGCGCAAGCAACACCCAAGGGTCATGTCTCATCACCATCAAGTGCCAAGTCAATGTCAAGAAGCATCCCCCATGCTATGGTGGCTCAAACCTCATCCAAAACATGACATCATCTCCATGTGTGGAATGTCCAAGTGCTAGTGCATGATGTCATAGGTGAAGGCTCCATGACCTCTGCCAAGAGGTGTGCCATCATCTCCAAGTGCAACATCATCAAACCACACCCTAATATGCTTTGGGGTCTCCTGTCGAAGGTGCGAGGCTTTTTGCTCTCTGAGTGACCATCAAGACATATCTGCAATATCCAAGCTCGTTTGCTCAACATCCAAGGCCCAGGAGGTGTGAAAAGGCGCCTCAAGTCATGTCAAATCATCAAAGGACCCAACGCTCTGTCTCATGTGTGAACAATCCTGTAAAAGGTGTATGACGTCCTGGGCACAAGCATGAAACCATCCTCCAGAGACCATGTCAAAGTGTGTCAAGGTCAACCAAGTCATTCAAAGCCGTAGAATCAAGTAAGATCAACAATCATAAGGGGCAATAGTCCTTAGAATCATGCAAAGCAATATATCTCGTAATACACAAGCCATATGAACAATTTACATTAGATATCGCCTTCAAACTTCACATTAGCTTAAGAATTTATGCTATTTGGAAAGTTTAGGTATGGGAGGACTATCAAAGACCCTATTAGGTGTGCCAACACCAAAGTAGAGGGATATTTCCCAAGAAACCTATCTAAGGGTAAGTGTGATAGTGAAACGTGCTGGGCTTACTTCTTGGCAATGGAATCATTAACAGGCTGGACACAATATTTGGTCCATTTCCATGAGCACCTTTGTAGAGGGAGTGCTTGTTGCCTGAGATACCCTTTCTTTAGTACTTTTTTCATTCCAAACCCCTTTCTTATCTTTTGATATTCATTTATTGCTTTTGCAAGTCATCTTTTCAGGTTTCAAGAATTTATTCTTACTAGGATAAAGTCCTTATATATATGCATTCAGTGCATTAGGACAAGGGGCAGTTACCATTAGAGGGGGTAGAGCTCAAGTTGGCCTCTGGCTTTTGAAGTTGGCCATTTACAATCCCATTTTTCTTTCTTTATTTTATAGCATTCTTTCTTTTGTTTTTATATAGCAGCTGCATCAACCTCGACATTCTATCCCTTCTTCTCATAGGAGGATGAGCCACATGTCCTTTTGGGATACATGTGAAACCATTACCGAAGTCCAGTACACTGTGACAGGCTCCAGGATGATAAGTGTTAAGTATGGGGGGGAGGGGGAATGGAACGTTACCCCTATCAAGGAAGCCTAGTAGTACCCCTGTCCCCCAAGAGTGATAACAATGGACTAGGATAGCTAATGATGGGCACCAAGGTAAAACAAGGCAAAAAGCATAACTTTTGAGCTTATGATTTGGTCTCCAACTTTAACCCACGATCCTTACTCAAATTTCCAATTTATTAAATATGACACTTTACATCAAACAAGGACTAATGTACCTTACAATGTGCTGGGCCACCATCTCCCAATGAACCGTGCTGGGCTACTCTCTTTAAAAATGTTGATCATCATCATCGGGATCATTATCTTCATTGCGGGCCATGAGACATGATCTCCTCTAGTTACCCTTAGGTGAGAGGGGGTAACACGACCATATGACATTAAAGGTCGTTTTCAATAAAAAAAAACAGCAATCTTAACTTCTTGCAATCATAAAATATCCAAACTAGGAATCAAATTTATGATCTTCTAAACTATGGATTTTTTACAAGGGTCTGTAAGATCCCTAACATTCCACGAACCTTCATGGATGGTTAGCAGCATTGTAGTCCATTTCTTCTTCCACACCATCATTGCAAGCTTGGCTAATGCTTTCAATGCATTTGGTAAGACCATGCTTTTGAAACTGGGGGCTTGCACCTAGTTATCTTGTATGGACCTTCGACCACCTCAACTATTGGTCGGCCTTTGAGGCCATGTGAGGTTTCAACAAAGGTTTTGGAGATTGTGCCCCTGCTTGCCCCCCACCCTAAGAATAGGAGACTTGGAAGGAACATGCAATCTCCTTCCTAGCAACTAAGGTTGTCGGCTTATTAGGGGCCAACCCCATTTCAATGAGAGATTCAGCTGGTTGGGATTTCTGAGCTGCCACATGTTTTTTATTCAAAGAGGAATTTCAAACCACTTGAACCCACCTATCATCCTTATTTGTAGGAAAAATATTCTAAGATTGAGACTAAGGAGTAGAATTTGCCCAAGGAGCTGGAGTATTATGTTTAGCCATGAGAGTGCAGTCCCTTATATGGTTTGGACTCTAGCACCTAAAAAAAATTGTTCGGGAATTTTATATACCTCACATGATGTTAAAGGACTTTCAATTTCTATATACCTCACATGATGTTTAAGGACTTTCAATTTCTTTTTAACTATGCTACGGGTATGAATTCCCTTAAAACCAAATGATAAATATTGCATTTCAACTTTTAGTTTTTGAATATTGAGATTCCTTCAGTACTATTTGGAAAACTAAAAGTCACTAATTCTAGAATACATTGGACGAGCTAGGAATGGTACCTCAGGCCTGCCCCTCTGAAGTCATTTAGACCTAGCACTAGTAAATTCTTACAACCATAGCTCTAATAACATGTGAAAACATTGGACATGCTAGGTATGAAATGACCTATGGGCTGCTCTACCATTGAGCTACTTGCTCTTTTGATGATTGGCAACCCATGTTAAGGTGTGGATTGATACTCCAACATGCAGTAATTAGAATTTAGAACAACTACAAGTTTGCAAGCATATCAATGGAAAAAAAACACATGAATTAAAGTTGCCGATAATTACACCCCTTGATAAATATGGAGAAAACTTCAAGAATGATGACATATATGTTAGGAAGGGAAAAAAAGAAAGCAAGGGCATATATCATAGATTAGTTTCACTTTATAAACAAATGTCTGCACCAAAAATGATTTGCAGATAGCAAATAATGAGTGTTTATATATTTATGCTTTCCTGTCCATTCTGTGCAGGCAATATATAAATCATACAGCAATGAAGCAATGTTGAAGCTACCGTACTGCATTATAATAACAGGAATCGTTTGTAGTCTTTTTGCCTTTGGCATTCCACACTTGTCCGCTTTGAGGGTGTGGTTAGGTGTTTCTTCACTTTTAAGTCTCATCTATATTCTGGTTGCTATTGGGCTGTCTGCAAGAGATGGTATCACTCTGTCCCTTTTGTTTTCTCTATTGTAAAGTTTATCTATGAATACGTGACATTTAGAAATCATTTGTATGTGATGAGTGTTGGGTTTTGACAAGTTAGATATCTCAACTTCTATTTTCTACCGGTATTATTCTACTTTGGATATGTAGGCCACAATAGCCCAGCAAGAGACTATGGAATTTCTGGTTCAAGGACACACAAAATTTTCAGTTCTATTGCTGCTGCTGCAAATCTTGTTTTTGTATATAATACGGGGATGCTTCCAGAAATACAGGTATTTAGTTTCTTCTATTTACTTTTTTTAAAGGGTAGGGTTTATTGATCAAATTTAAGAAAACGTTTATTAGTTTTCAACATGCAAGCTTTGATATAGTTGTAAAGCCAGTTCATTAAGTTCTAATCAAGATGTTGGAGACAAATTGAAATACATCAGCTAGTTCTTTAAGTTCTAATCAAGATATTGGAGGCAAATACATCTCAGTTCTTATTTGGAAAAGGACATATAGAACCCTTGATTTAAAAACCTGATTTCTTAAATTCATAAATCAATGATGTTACTACTGCCTAGTGGTTTAATATCTTTCTTTATATACCAAAACCATGATAACTTCAAAATGTGTTATCGTAAACTATTTTTCATTATAGACACTGTTTCCCTTGGGGTGTCATAAACCCAAAAGGATAGGATAGGTGTGTCCCCACAAGGGAGAGGATCTCATGTACCAAGTTAAACAGACGACCTAGGGCCATGACCTAAAAAGTTAGCTTTACCCTCTATTATAAATAAGATTTCTCTCTCAGCAGCCAGGAGACTGTAATTCATGACCATTGACTCACTAGATCTTTAGATTTCATTCTTTTAAGCTATTGTCGAGTGATGCTGAGTTTCCAAAGGCCATGGTTTGGATTCAATGGAATGTAGTATCAGCAACCCCATCTCCCATATTAAGGGCACTTAATATAATTTTGTTTCACTAGTAAAAATTAATTATATTACAACTGTACAACATATTCACAATAAAATACAAATTTAAGAAATTCCCAGCTGTTTGGGGCTATTACTGTTGTAAGAGGATCCCAGATACCTGGAAGCAGAGTATCTTTATCAAACCACATAATCTAGAGTCTAGAGGTATAAAAGTATACTTGCCAATATACATCAGGTTTTTAATCCATATACATGACTTCAATATCTACAAGATTACAGAGAAGGATATCTAAAGCCCCATAAAAACTAAATCTGTTGACTATATTCAGTTTACCCAACCTAACTCAGCCATCTATATCTAAAAAATAGCAAAATAACAAGATTCTTATTTACTCTTGTGCAGTCATCTTCATCCAAAGAGGTAGGGTCTTTCGCTCCAGTGGTGTTCAATCTGGGTGCTCCTGTTTTGATGATGGCCCAATTCTGTGGCATCAAGGCTGTTGAAGAGGTCGGGTATATAAAAGAATAGGAAAAAGGCTACAGAGTACAATCCACGTAGAGAGAAGATGGAATAAGAACAAATTTTGAAGCTGCTTCTCTTTATTACAAAAGATAAACCTTTTATGTATAAATATGGGTTAGCAGAAACTTCTAGCTCCTAACTGAATATGAAACATCACACCTTATTTACAATAAAACAAGAAAAGCTGCCAGCTGGTTGGATGCCCCCTGTACAATTTAACACACCCTCAACAGCTAATATCCAATCAGTCAGGGCTCTCTCACAACAAATCTCCCTTAAAAAAACTGTCAATACATCTAACGATTGATGGAGGCACTATCAACAACATTGAACTGCATGCACCTCCTCCTTTAGCCAGAACTCAAACATGTGCTCTGCAATAGGCTCACTATCTCTTCCATTGGTGGAAGCTAAGCTTTACAGTTTGGCTACAATTGCAAAACTCACTTGAGAAAAACCTTCAGGTACCCAAAAATGTTTGTACTTGGGGGCGGAGCGTATACACCTTTCCAAATGTGCATATTTGATTCCTCTCACCTCTTGATTCTCCACTCTGCTTCAAAAAGACCTGTTACTACCTTAGACTCTGCACCACTCTTCACGATCACTGCATAATAAAATTATAATATGCCGCTTTTACTTTGAAGCCAATGCAAATATTCTGCACTATCAAGATTTGCAAGCACATCATCTTCCATATCTCAATAGCAACACTTTGCCCAATACCATTTTGTTGTCCAACAAACAAATATGAAACAATCAAAAGAATGCACAACTCCTCTATAAGCATATCACCACAACCGAGCAGCAAGAGCACATGGCACACAACACACATATCAGAGTGTGCATGTCTTCCAACACTACACCAAAAGAATGTTGGCATTCTATATGCACAAAAACAACAATACTTCACCGACATATTCTTCATTCCCCATGCTACCTCCCAAATCTGCACTTCAAATGTTACAAAGTTCTTTAACAAATTGCAACCCTAGGTGTTCTTAGGAAGATTGCCCATGTCACCATAACAATGATTCCTCTCGCTTTAGGCCAATTCTTTTCTGGCACAAAGGAGGAAACCCTAGAAAAAATTGTTTTTGATATTTACTTTTGGAATGAAATGGATGGTGGAATTTACCGAGATCAGTTCCTATCCAATTGGGCTATGGAGTCAAGACCAATGAACAAGAGGGTTTGAATATGAAGAAGAGATGTACTTGGAGGGGACCGTGCTTAAAGGTACCAAACTGAAACAATGTTATAAGAGTGAGTCCTACAATGAAGTATTAATCCAATAACAATTCTTAACAAGATGATAGATGCAAGACAATACATTCAGAAATATGACATGAAAGGGAATTAAGAGGAGAAAAGATCTCACATAAAACCATTCCACATATGATAAATGAACCCTTCTTTATGGCTTCTCATAACAAGGTCTTTGCAAGTAACTCCTAGCATCCACCAACAACAATTAGAAATAAAAGATAGCTTCACATATGATAAGCAAGAACCCTTGAAATTTCGTTAAGCCTCCAAAAAGATATTCAACCAAGCTCCAAGAGGAGAGACTCCTCACCGAATGATAAGCAAGAACCCTTGAACTTTTATTAAGCCTCCAAAAAGATATTCAACAAAGCTCAGAGAGGAGAGACTCCTCACCAAATCAACCATGAGAAACAATGAAGAGAGAAAACCCTTATATAGGTTTGAGCTCCATCTTCATCTACAATAAAATAATAATATGTAAGGAAAACCCTAGATCTATCCTAGGGAGGAGTAAAGAAGTAATATCCTCCACATGGCATAGTCAAGAATACATAAAGAAGTGGTGGTCAAGCCACATGTACAAATCTCCAATAAAGATGCTCCATGAAGGCGGGATGTCTCCATCAAAGAGGGCCTAAGACATGGCATACTCCAACATCCTCCATAAAGTCCTCTAGGAGAAGTCGCTCCAATAGATCCTCAATAAGTGTGCAAACAACAACCTCCAAGTGGCACGCAATACTCGTAATGGTCCCTCGCAGTAGTTTTGAGAACACCACAACTCCATCATTTTTTGTCATAATTTCTATTATGACCACAATTTGGAAATTCTACGACCATTTTGCATCTAATGGCATTGATCTGGCAAAAATATGGACACTTTGTCAAAAGATAACTTCTCCTGAAGCTAGGACATCCTCAAAATATGCAATCAAACCCTAGATCTAGGGCTTGAAACCTCCTAGATCTCCTCCAGTGTGGAACATCATCATCTATGGCATGGAAAAGAGTGCAATGACCAAGTAAAAACCCTTCAAGAGTGGACATGTAGCTCTCCGAGGTGAGATGTCCTCCTCATACCATGCAAGAAAGTCCAAAGAACAAGTAAAACCCTCATAAGATGGCACATGTGGCATCATGAGTGAAACGTCCTCCAATAAATGTGTAAAGGAGTCAAAAGAGGCTTCAATAAGTGGAGCGCTCTATCAATGATCATTAGTAATGTAACCAATAAGCCCTCAAGAGTTGACCCTCTCAAAAATAATGCATAGACATAAGTTCAAATAACCTCCTCAAGTGGACATCCTCCTTCATCTAGGGTTTGAATGAATTCAAACCTCCAAAGATAGCATGTGTGAGGTATCAAAGAGAAACATCCCATAAATAAGGCATGGAAGAGTGGGAAATGTGGCCTCCAATGGTGGGCATCCTCCTCAAATCAAGTGCCAAGCAAGTGGATCCATGAAACAAGGTATTAAGTCCATGAAGACTACATGTGGAATGTCATCAATGCTCAATAAATCCATAAAGAAAGGGAGCGACCCCTCATCAATCCAATATAA
>ML786748.1:636330-681457 GCA_009831015.1 Picea engelmannii | reverse complement strand
CATCCAATGACATTAGTATTTACTCAGCACTATGTCCCAACAGAAAGAATCCATTCCTAACTATTGATTAGGAGGTATTTGGTTAGTCTTTAATCACAACAACATTCGACCAGAAATTCATTCATAGAAGTAAACAAAATGCAAATCTATCCGTTATCATAACATCTAACTAGAGAAAGAGTAGGATAACATATCTGAATCAATTTACGGGAAGACAAAGGGAACAACCACGTTCCTCCCAACCATAGAATGGGGCAACCAAAATCTCTTGTCCTATTCACCCCCTAGCTTGACCATGAATGCATGAGGGTAAACTTGGAATTTCCTCTTTAGCAATGTCTTCCTCTGTCAGTAGTCTTCTCCTTACCTCACACTCAACAAATAGTGCTCATAACAACAAGCAATCAATAGTTCTTTTCCCCAACATACTAGACACCGCCCTGCCTCCTCACATATGCCATATACCATTTTTATTTTTTTTTGCCTAGGTCTTTTCTCTCCCTTGGGGAATTTTTGCAGCTTCCAAATCCCTGATTTTCAGGGGCTGCCAATGGCCAAATTCCTGATTTTCCACTTGTAATAATCAACATTGAGGTAGTTCCAACATGTTCCCCACTCATGGAGCCATGGTCAACTGATTTTAACATGGTTGTTCCATTTGTCCTCCTTATTTTGTTTTCATACAAGTGTCATAGTCAAATAGTTAGTTGGGTCAAATCAGTTCTCTGCCCAACAGTCATAATCATTAATTACAATTTACCAAATTCGAAATTCAGAATTGCCATAAATGACAAAAAAATTCCAAATTCGAATTTACCAAAAACAAAATAATTTTCCTAACAAATTTCAAATTCAAAAATAATTTATTTTTGGGAATGTCACATCCTTTCCCCCTTCAATAAAACATTGTCCTCAGTGTTCGTTCCTTTCTTGGAACAGGATTGGATGAGAATTCCACAATTCTCCCTCCAACTCCCAAGTGACCTCCTAAGGACTAAAGTGTTTCCATTGCACCTTTACCTGAGGGACGACTCTGTTCCGAAGTGCTATTTCTCTCCAGTCCAGAATGCGTAGGGGTTCCGCCTGGAACTCGCTTTCTGGTTCCACCTGCGCCAAGTTCCAATCGATCATGTGAGCAGGGTCATGGACATACTTTTTCAACAAAGAAACATGAAATACCTTATGTATTTTTAAATTAGCTGGAAGTGCAAGTTGGTATGCTACGGGTCCAATTCGAGCTAGTATCTCGAAGGGCCCAAAAAACCTGGTGCCAACTTGGCGCAATTCCCTAACTTTAGTGAACTCTTCCGGGGTTTGAATTTTAAGTAAACATGATCTCCCACTTGAAACTCCAAGTGTCTTCTTTTCTGGTCCGCATAAATTTTATGTCTGTCATGTGCCTCCTTTAAGTTTTGTTGTACCTTTCTTACCGTACTTTCCATTTCTTGGAGCATCTCTGGTCCCACTGTCAACCGGGTCGTCCCAACTAATTGGTGTCGTACACTTTTTGTCGTACAATACCTCGAAGGGGCTCAATTTAACCGAAGTTTGGTACCCATTATTATATGCAAATTCTACCAAGTGTAGGTAGTCTTCCCACTTGCTTGGTTTTGTTCTTACGTACATGCAGAGCATATCCTTTACGATTTGGTTTGTCCTTTCAGTCTATCCATCCGTTTGTGGATGATAACTCGTACTGAAATTAAAATTAGTATTTATCCCTACAAACAATTCTTTCCAAAAGGCAGATGTGAATTTTACGTCTCTATCCGAAATCACCATTTTAGGAATACCATGCAGTCTAAAAATTTCTTTCATAAATATTTCAACGATGTTTATAGCTTTAAAAGTAGACTTTACAGGAATAAAGGGTGTAAACTTACTGAGTTTATCGATTACAACCATAAAATAATCATTCTGTTTCTAAGTTTTAGGAAAACCTGTAATAAAGTCCAGCGATATGGTCTCCCATTTCCATTCTGGTACTGGTAATGGCTGTAATAGGTCAGCTGGTTGTTGGTGTTCGGCCTTAACCTGCTGACAATCTTGGCACCTAGCCAAGTATTCTGTTGTTTTGCCCTTCATATTAGGCCAATAAAATAGTTTTCTAAGTGTTGTTATCATTTTCTGGTATCCTGGATGACCAGAATATGGTTTCTTATGCACTTCATCCAAGACTGTTATCTTTAACTCTGCCGAATTTGGTATGTAAAGTCTGTTTTTAAATCGTAATAGTCCATTTTTGTTGATACTCAGATCTGGTTTGTCTGAGTTTGCTGTACTATTTTGTAATTCTGCCATTATCTTAGTGTAATTTTTCGTCGTTAATACATGTCATCCTTATTCTCTGTTCCAAATCACTTTTTGCCCTGCTGACATTTATTTCAAATAACCCATGGACTCTTCTGCTTCTGCTACCTTTAAAATGGGTGCGGTTGTCAACAATTCCTTCAACTTGTTAAAACTATCTTGACACTTCTGTGACCAGTTAATCTTGGTCCCTTTCTTTTGTAATGATGTGATCGGGTAGGCTATTTTGGAAAACCCCTCTATAAATCTGCGATAATATACGGTGATTTCCATGAATAACCAGATATCCGCTACATCCTTAGGTACCGACCATTCCATGACGACTCTTATTTTCTCAGGGTCGACTGCAATGCCTTCTGCATAAATTACATGTCCTAGGTACTGTATTTTCTTTTGATAAAAATCACACTTATCGAATTTAGCATACAGTTTGTGCTTCCTCAAAGTTTTTAGAACTATTCTTAAGTGTTCGTGTTCTTCTTCTGTTTTAGAATAGACCAGAATATCGTTGATAAATACTAGTACGAACTTGTCTAAGTACTGACTGAAAATATTGTTCATTAGACACATAAACGTGGCTAGTGCGTTAGTAAGTCCGAAAGGTATAACTACAAATTCGTAATGTCTGTATCTTGTTCGAAAATATGTTTTTCTTATGTCTTCATCTGTTATTCTAACTTGGTGATAACCGGATCATAAATCCAACTTCGAAAAGATCTTGGCCGCACCTACTTGATCAAACAGATCATTTATCCTAGGTAAGGGGTACTTGTTCTTAATAGTCATTTTGTTCAATTGTCTATAATCGATACATAGTCTTAGATTACCGTCTTTCTTTTTCACAAAGAGGACTGGTGCTCCCCATGGTGAAACACTCGGTTTGATATATTCTTTGTCCAATAATTCTTGTAGTTGTATTTTTAATTCTGTCAATTCTGGTAAACTCATTTGGTAAGGTGCCTTAGAGATATGGGTTGAACCAGGTAGCAGGTCTATGGAGAAGTCTATTTCCCTTCTAGGGGGCAATTCAGGTATTCCATCCACAAACACGTCTCTGAATTCGCGTAGAACAACAAAGTAATCTAAGTTGGGATTATCTTCTTTTTCTAACAGGTTTTGTTATTTGGATGGCATAAACTTGACAACCCTTTCTCATGCATTTCTTGAATTGCATTGATGTGACTTGTCTAACTGATATTGGTTTTGGTATACCTTGTGTTGTTCTAGTAGTGCCATAATCGTCTTTATACTTAAAGTGTCTTTGTATAACAATCTATAACTGCTTTGTGCTTTTCCAACCAATCCATTCTGATAATCACATCATAAGATCTTAGTGGTAGAATGTTTAGATTTGTTCTTACGTTTTGACCATCTAAACTGAACTCAAAATCAGAAATAAAGTCAATCACTTTCCTCTTAGTTCCTGTTACTAGTTGTACCAGCCATGATTTTGTGTGTTTCATTTTCTTAAGTTTATTTGAATCTACCACACTCGGAGTGATATAACTTAATGTAGCTCCAGGATCAATTAAAACATAAATTCAAGTGTTATTGATTTTACCTTCGATTTCCACCACATAGGACTGGTGGTCAGCTTGCCGGCTATTCACGACTGCATTTATCTGATGCAGGCTTCTGCCCACATCACCCACCATCGAGGCTTCCTGCAAATTATAAACAACAATTCTGTTTGTTGAATTGAAATGTGGACAGTTCCTCCTTAGATGAGGTTCTCCACATTCCCAACACTTTAATGGTTCACGGGGGATGTCCCCAAACTTCTTTGTTCCCAGGTTCACTAGTCTACCGCTGCCTTGCGTATTTGGATTATTGAAGTGAAAGTCTTTTCTCATAAATCTTTTTGCTGCATTCCGATAAGGAGTTGGTTGGTATCCCTTTTTCCGCTCGTTCATACAGTCTTATTTCTTATCCTTCCAAGCTTTGGGAAACTTTGTTCGTCGTTTTTATTGGTTGTAGCATATTCGTGCCTTCCTGAATACTTCACTCAAGGACTTGGGGTTGTCAAACTCAATTATGTCCCTGTAAGATTGTGGTAAACAACTTAGGAACCGCTGGATTTTTACCTTGTCCTCCCGGATATAAGGTACAAACCTTAGTAATTCCAGGAATTTGTTTATAAGATCCTCCATCATCATCTGACTAAGTCGTAGCTCATAAAATTCTTTGGTTTTCCTTTCATAGTAGCTTTCAGAAAGGTATTGTTTCTTGAAATATTTCTTAAAGTCAGACTACTCCATCTGTTTCTCCTTTAGGCCTTTGGCCAATTTCAGGTCTTGCCACCAAATGATGGCTTTTCCTTTCAGATTGTAAATGGCCATTCTAACCTTCATATTGCTGGAATAGTTGTATATATGGAAATATTTTTTGATGTCTAATAACCATGCTTCAACTTCCTCCCTTGTTCCGGATTCCCCATCAAAGGTAGCTGGTTTAATTTTTTTAAATTCTCCTTCAAGGTGATCTACTTGTTTTATTTTTCTGTCTGTTTTTGTTTTGTCCTCAGCTGAAGGTGTACCTTCAGATGAACTGTCCCCTTTTTCTGCTTCAAGCCTAGAATTCTTGGAGGCCCTTTTGTTGACCTCTTCCTCATTATTATCATCCTTTGGGCTTTTCTTTGTCACTATACTGTGCAACATGACTTCATTTATTTCCTGCTGCTCCTGCTGTGCTTTCTTCAGTTTCTCATTGTTGGCTTTGAAACCCTGCAACTCAACAATGAGATTCCTCATCGTTTCTAGAACTTCAGTAGGTGAGCTTCTGTCACTATTCTGTCTCTGATTTTCAGGCAGTCTTTGTTCAAGATTCCCATCAAATCTGATTTCTGCGTCATCGTGTGCTGCCATGATTAACACAAAACATAAAAGGGTTTTCTGTTTGTAACAATAAAGGTTTATTAGTTTTTTTTCATAAACAAAATTATATGCTAAGTAAATCAGAGGGCCTATTCAAGGTCCAAGTGCTATAACCTTCGCTATGATACCATATGTAATGTAACCCCAAAATCTACACAACAATTTTTTTTTTCTTTTCTCTTATTAGGATACTTCGAGTTAACATTTTGTCTTCCAAACCTTTCAAGCATTTGTTAACTATACTTCAGGATAGTCCTCTTGCCCTTTACTTCCCTTTTATAATTCATAACTTACACTTTCTTTTTCTGTCATAGGGTTAAATTATATAAGAATGCATGCACCTAAGCTAACTTTACCCTGTCCTCGGCAAGGTGCAAGAATAACCTAGATTTAACCACCATAAACACTCTTGGAGATTACATCCTAATATATGATCAGTTAGATACCTATTGTTTAGGATTCTATCCTACTCGCGCCAGTCATAAGCTTTACTAAGGTATCCACTAGATAATATTTAAACAACCCTTGACACACAATAACGTTCTAGACATGTAATCGGGTCTCCATTCACATAGTTAAAAAAACTTTAGTAATGCCACCGGTGTGCGTGGGTGTTAAACTGAGAGTGGCGATGACTAATGTTTGGCGTAGCTAAACACTTTCTTGTCATTAACGAATTTATGCTAACTAACTTGAGCAAGGGGTAAGACGCCGCTAGGAAACTTCAACTTGTAACTAGAATGGTAGGAGGCGGGTTGTAACCCTACCTGATCCGCCCATGTACTTCGTCATTAATAACGTTAATAACGCTAGAGGAAACTTGCAGAGATTGTCATTATCTCGACTTAAATGGCCTACCTGCGACATTTATGGAATACTGTAGTGCGTTCTTGGGTCCAGTACTCGGCCTAGGTGCCCCATTGTATCCTTGACAGCTTGCCATATTCACATGGCTCGAGTACGGTTTCTAACCATTGCCATTAACTCCATTCAGTGGGGTTTTCCAACGTTATTGTTTCATTTTCCCTCCTTGCCTCTGTGTATTTGTGAAATGTTATAGACCTCTCCTGTCGTTGTTCACCTCAGAAACGCAGACATGACTCTTGGGGCTTGGGTTCATGCTTGGGTGGAGGAAACAATAGAAGGACCTTTCAGTCAGTCATCATCTTCTGTGAGGTAAGAAATTCTTTGATCGTTTGACCGAGATCTCTGTATCATGCAAAGGGTTACTTCGTGTGCAATCATTATGTGTTTAGTGGTTTGCTATCTTATTGAAAGGTTGTCGTTATCCATCATAGGTTTCCCTTTTATCTCTGTACCAGTCCTTTATATTTTCTTTTTGAAAGCAAGACCATTATACCCTGTGAAAAGTCTTCGTTACTTGTTCTATGTCCTTTAGTAATTATGCCTTCGGGACATATCCCCGTCTTTTAGAAATTATGCTTTCGGGGCATATACCCTATTCTTTATTCGAATCCTCAGAGATCTTTGTTGCTTGGCCTCACTCCTTGTCTGGTTCCATGGCTAACTGTATGATTTCGTGAGTCTTGTATCGAGTTTTCTATTCTGGCGAAATGATAATATTTTTCGACCATGTAGAAGTATAATTACCTCACGTTGTTTATGATTTTGGGTTTTCCTTTGGCTGCGTTCAAATTGCATGGTTCTATAATCGATGGTTGAAGTCATCGCGCTACTAATGTTTTCATTTCTATCTAATACAAACTTACCCTCATAAATTCGTAGTTTGTCCTACTACCTGAACACATCAGTATTCTTCGGTTCTTTACCAGGTTTAATATTTCAATGATAATACCGTAATAAGAAATTATTAAGGGTTGGATATGAACCTGCGTTATTCAGTCCCTCTCATGCGACCTAACTCTCCGGTCTAACCAATTGTATTTGTCTCTTTACTCCATTAGATTGTTGTAGCAATGAGAGTATCTTGGTTAGCTCTTGGGTTTTCCTTACAGGGTCGGAACCGAATGAAAATTCAACCTGTTCTCAATTTCATTATTTTTTTATGAGTTGTTATATAAATATTTGACTTCCTGTCAGTTTTCTTGTTTTAATGAATTGATACTCAACACTAATGATGGGCCCCTTTTTCACTGCGAGGGTACCCATCAGGTTGTTCTCCTCCTTCCACCCCCTTCGGGTTCGTGGATGGCGCTTCGGGAAAAGAACAGAGGAAAGCGGTCTATCACCAGGGGCCTGAGTTAAGTACTGACCAATACACTTCTATGCTTGTCTTTCAATAAGTAGATTATCTTTGATAATTTAGTTCTAGATTTTCGTTAAGAATTTTTATTATCCCTTTGGTATAAGTACTAACGAAAAAAAAATTCCTTGCTTCCTTTCAGGATAAGTACCTCGAAGATTCATATCTTGACGTTCCTGAACAAAAGGTATTCGGGTTTCTGCACCGTAATTCCATTTAATTTAAAGACCTGTAATGTTTGGAAACATAGTGTTTGCGTAAGGCTTAGTCCTTCATTTAGTTTCTGATCCAGATGGAAGAAAGAAAAATGTAATAAGTTTCTTTTTATATTGAGTTACAAGTTTTAGTCGCGTATACTTGAATGATAAGAAAAAGACTTTAAACGGATTTGATCCCTGGTTGTGCTTACACTGTTTAACTACTGCATCTGTATTATTATTTTTATATATTTTCAACTTGATCATCTCGGTACTTATATGCTTCCAGAATCTTCGTTGTACCAGTGGAACCAATGAATTTCCCTTTACATTATCGTTGTCTGACTTGTACGGAGTTTGAATCAGTTATTGTTGTTAATAGGGTTAGGAAATTTCGAATTCTAGCGTCTTATATAATATGTAAAAAGGGGTTCCAGATTCTCTAAATTTCGAAATTTGCTGATCTCTTTACGCATCTAGCATTTTTCGTTTGCATGGTTGTAGCTACATATCGTTGGACAATATATGATTCGTATAGTATATTAATGGACATATATATTATTCACTATCTCTGTTGTAGACAATCCTCTTCCGTTTTACTGTAACCCCTGTACAGAATATATATATATATATATATATATATATATATATATATATATATATATATATATACACGCAATATACCTATATATATTTCTATATGCATATCATGAAGATTCTTGTCATGCATGGGGTATTTGTTTTGATTCTGAATTTACATGTATATAAGTGGAGACTCGTTTGTATACTATAACTACCTACAGGAAATATAATTATTCATAGATATCGATATACTTGATCTCAATCGCATCATGCAAACATTAATTTACCCAACATAATTAATTAAAAGTGAGATGAAGCCTATAGTTTATCCTATTACAAGAGTAATAAACTCTACAGAACTAGTGTTTCTAGTTAATACATCCAATGACATTAGTATTTACTCAGAACTATGTCCCAACAGAAAGAATCCATTCCTAACTATTGATTAAGAGGTATTTGGTTAGTCTTTAATCACAACAACATTCGACCAGAAATTCATTCATAGAAGTAAACAAAATGCAGATCTATCCATTATCATAACATTTAACTAGAGAAAGAGTAGGATAACATATCTAAATCAATTTACAGGAAGACAAAGGGAACAACCACGTTCCTCCCAACAGTAGAACAGGGCAACCAAAATATCTTGTCTTGTTCACCCCCTAGCCTGACCATGAATCCATGAGGGAAAACTTTGGAATTTCCTCTTCAGCAATGTCTTCCTTTGTCAATAGTCTTCTCCTTGCCTCACACTCAAGAAATAGTGCTCATAACAACAAGCAATCAATAGTTCTTTTCCCTAGCATACTAGAAAACGTTCTGCCTCCTCACATATGCCATATATCAAAAATTGTATTTTTTTTTTGCCTAGGTCTTTTCCCTCCCTTGGGGAATTTTCGTAGCTTTCCAAATACCTGATTTTCAGGGTCTGCCAATGGCCAAATTCATGATTTTCCACTTGTAACAAGCCCTGAGGTAGTTCCAACATGTTCCCCACTCATGGAGTCATGGTCAATTGATTTTAAATGGCTGTTCCATTTGTCCTCCTGCAATAATTATAAAATATTCTGTTTTCATACAAGTGTCATAGTCAAATAGTTAGTTGGGTCAAATCAGTTCTCTGCTCAATAGTCATAATCATTAATTACAATTTTCCAAATTCAAAATTCGGAATTGCCATAAATGGAAAAAAATTCCAAATTCGAATTTACCAAAAACGAAATATTTTTCCTAACAAATTTCAAATTCAAAAATAATTTATTTTTGAGAATGTCACAAGCTATCTCGGTCGTTGATCTGCAACTTTTTAGGCCCCATGGCTTATTTGTAGATCGATCAATCTCGACCGTTGATTTGACAGTGGGAGTGTGCTTTGATCTGGATTGTTGATTGGTCCACCTTAAAAAGGTTCGAGAGTAGATCTGGACTGTCAATTGGTCATGCCCATCAGAGTGGTAAGGTTCTGTGCTTCAACAGGACTCCGACAAGGGAAAATCTGAGATTGCATCTCGATCGTTTATCCAAGGGACTAGAGATGAACTGGAAGTCGTCGATCTGGCTCGACCAGAAATCCAAAATCGACTATTGAAAAACATCATCATGCTGACGTCACCCTAAACATGTGGCAATTTTCTATTAGCCTACAACGGTACTAACGTGGCAGGGAGGACAAGAGACGTGTCACTCAGATTTGAGATTTTTACCTATGTATGTGGTGGGTTCCACATGTCCATGTGGAAGCCTCTAGTTGGCTCTGATAGTGCTCCGCTGGCGGGCTGACGCGACACTCGGCTAGGATGCTTCGAGGCTCGAGAGAGGATCTATACTGTAGCTTAATCCCGCTTGAAAGATGTCTGGGAGAAGATATGGATAATTGATCGATCCCGCTTGAAAGAGGTATGAGAGCATATTTGGACCGTTGATCGGTCTCACTTGAAAAGGGCCCGAGAGCAGATCTAGGCCGTCCATCAGAGGAGTATGGGTCTGGACTTCAAACGTGACTTCGACGATAAGACTCTGAGACTGCATCTTAACCATCAATCTGGAGTAGCAAGGGAAGAGTAGTCATATCAATGTGGGAAGAGTAGTCATATCAATTCTTCACACAAGGTTTGAAAATAGACGAAGTGATAAATAGACCAAGTATCAGCTCTGTGGGGCATATACATTTATGAAAGTGTTGATGGCATAGCTATGCCAACTGCACAAGTGATGAGGCACCCAATTGCACTAATTTCAGACCATAAGTGACTTGAATTCTTAGTACAAGGGTTGAAAGTGTGGAGTCCTTGTACAAGGACTGAAAATTGAACAAGCATTCACCTTGTAGAGATGCATATGCCAAAGAAAAACATCAGAATATCACAACACCAAAAGCTTCCACACAACTTGAAAAAAACACTTAGTATTGGAAGTCATGGGGTATGAAAGTGCGGTATTGCGGGAACACAAGTTGTATTATTTCTTTGCACAAGGTTTGGAAATATACAAAGTGTTAAATAGACAAAGCATCGACTATGCACACCATAAAACTGTGTGGAAGTGATGATGACACAACTCTGTCAACTGCACAAGTGCCAAGGCACCCAAGTGTGCCAATGTTAGACCATAAGTGGCATGAATTATCAGCACAAAGTTTGAAAGTGTGGATCTCTCGTACAAGGACTCACCCATCCTCCAAATTTCCTAGCTTGTTATAACTCATGTCTTGGAACTATTTAAAATGTAGAACTGCGGAAGCACAACATCCTGCAAGCATTAGTGGCATTAATCCTCTGCACATCAACTGCAAATAGACCCATTGTTTCATATCCACGCAACATACATGTCCATAATGCAGACCCATAGAATAAATAGCTATGCCGACTGCAGAGATATGACCATACCAAAATCCTCTACAAAATGTGGAAAAAGATAAAGTAAAAAAGGCGTTTCACCAGGAAATTTCGAAAACACAAAAATAGCACCGAGGACAAATTGCTCTAAGTGCCAGTAGATGATATATGTTTACTAAAATGTCCTTTCCCCAGACAAATTACGTCTAGAATACGCATAATTATAAATAAAATACACGACCCAGACCATAGAAAACCATGACATTTACTTGGAAATTGTTCTAAATCCATTCCCTCTTCTTGTAAATCCACTATATCTACATATAAAGGAATTTCACTACAAAATATACGAAACATAAATAAATCAGGCAACTTGAATTTCTTAAAGGCCAAATGCGTAATGCATATTTACTGAAATGTCTTTTCCAAACACATGAATAAGCTTCAGAACACATGTCACCATAAATAGAAACCACCACACAATCCATAGAAAAATGTGACATCTAGTTTACATAAGCTCTAGATCCCTATTGTTTATTCATTGATATGAGAAAATCAATGCACCATAAATAATCTTTCCACCCTCCAAATTACCTAGATTGTCGCAAATTGTGGTGCAGAACTATTCAAAATGTTGATCTACGGAAGTAAAACACCTGCGAGGACCAGTGGCATCCATGCTCTACATAACACTAAAAAATAGACCAATTGTTTCCTATGCACATGACATAACTATGCATAGTGTAGAGGAAATGAAAGAATAGCTATGCCGACTAAAAATATATCATCATAGAAAAAGCCTCCACACAACCTGAAAAAAAAAAAAACAAACAAACTAGCTAAACAATTCCCAACACCATATCAAAATACATCCAACCTAAAAACAACATTGCTTTACAACACATGCTAAATAATGCACTACTCCCTAACTTTATACCCGTGCTATCTCCATAGAATCAAGCAACTACAAAATAAAAAAGAACAACATAATCTCACAACAACACACCTATTTTGTTTCTGCTTAACTCTAATTCCTTTTTACCTATCCACTTCTTAAAATAACCATCTGCCAACTTAAATTAATTCTGAAAATGAAAAATATGAATCAACATCTAATATTCTTCTGCATATAGCATACAATGCACATGATTTCTTACCCTTTGACATAGATTTCTAGAAACCCCAAAATTACAACTCCTGGAAGTCTCGAGTTGCAACACTTGGAAATTCAGAACATCTCCATCTTTTTGAACCATAACAGATGACATGGTAAATAAATGCATTAAGCAACCAAAAAACAAATTGAACAATACAACTTCAAAACGAAACACCTTCTCTCCCGATACCGTTTATTGTTTTCAGCCCACACAATTTATGTAACAACCCCTGGCTGAATTGAATTTCTTCTGAAAAAACAAAATAACAATCAACTCAATTCTATTTCGCATATACAACACAACAACACTCCACCATTCCAACCAACAACACAACATAAGTAACTACACTATGCATAATGCACACTTTATCAAACAACCAGAGAAACTAATTGCACTTACTCGAGATTTCTTACCCACTCACATAGATTTGTAAAAGCCCAACAACCAGATGTCTTGCAAGTCACCAACCGCAACACCTATGACTTGCGAAGAACCTCACCTTCCTGGATTATAGCAGACTATATCATGATAAAATGCAAATAATTCAATAATTAATTAGAACAAAATAATTCAATTAAAACTCCTTGTAATCCTTAAAATCTCTTGCAAAAATTTATGTCATACAGTACAAAACATTCCCTTCAAAATTTATGAATCGTACTAAATTTAATGAAAAATTGAAAGAAAATAATTTATATATATTTATTAAAATAATTATATATATTGTATAGTAAATATATATGCATATTGTCTGCCCCACAACTTTAAATGTCACCAATAACCAACTGACACAGCATTAAGCTTCGAAAACCGTGATGGCCTCAGAACTTTGATGCTCTTACATGCACTCATTCCAACCATCTGCTAAACATGCATAATTAATTTTCCTATTAAATTCTCGTCGTTTCCTAAGAAGTAAGATGTTGTTTTGAAGGACCAATTAGAAGACAGGAAAAAAATTAAATCGCTCCCAACAAAGTTGAACATTGGAAAACAACACCAAATTTTTGGTCAATGCAAAAACAAAATTAGGCCTTCGACATGGACTAATAATGAGCTTAATATAAATATATTCAATGCATATTATAATTGTAAAAATAAGCTAGGAAACCTTTGGTTTGATGAGAAATGGTTTGGATACAATTTTTATTAAATAATGTCATTCAAAACATAAATTATGTATAAACATTTCATTAATTAATATTATTTGGAATTATAAACGATATAATAAACATTTTGTATTATACACATACACACACACACAAAATGAAAAAAACAAAACAATCATTGACCAATGCTATATCGCCTTCGCCATTTTTAAAGACATCTCCAAAGTTAATCTTCTTTGTTTTTCTTCCCAAGGAATATCAAGGTTGTATATGTCATCGAAAATCGTAATGAGATGGAGACTACAATTGAAATGAGAATTGTAATTTTTTTTTTCAAAATTGGGGAAAACAAACTTTTAAAATAAATAATTGTTGTTCATTATAATAAAATGTCACAATAATTACTAAGATCGACTTACAAGCAATGCCCTCCTTTTTAGCGTAACCCCCTCTAAGATTGTAGACTACAAATTTTACAGACAAATATTTAGTAACGAATTATGAATTACATCAACTTTCATATTTGAAATGCAATAGTTTCATATATTATTGATCTCACCAAGAAAATCCAATGTGATATGGGAAATTGGACTTCTTTTCTTAGAGATAGATCCATGAGATGAACACTACAATGTTGTAATTGTATTTGGATGATTTGTTTCTTTGCAACAAAGAGGAAATAATAGAGATATATAATTTCAATGGATGTAGAAAATGTGACACATATGTGTTGGGCATGCCAACAAAAAAATGAAATGCCAAAAGTGTAGTGGTAGTCAGCTATAGACACACATCTTAAACCAATTACATTCATATAAAATATTAAGAACACCAATATCATAAATACCTCCATTATTATTATTATTATTATTTAAGTGAAACATATAGAATTCATATTAAAATTTTGTTGCAAACGCACCATACAATGTAATAAAACAAACCAAGAAGGACTTAACAAAGGATTGTCTTTCAATAAGTCCCACAATTACAAAAAAATCGTAGATAAATTGGTATACTTTAACAATGTCAGAATTATGGATAAGAATTCGAGAAGTATAAATCCAAACAAACTAATCTAAGAGTAAAACTAACTTGCAATTTAAAAAAAAAACTTGAGATTAAAAACGAAATGTCTACTCAAAGATTCATGCTTGATGTTTTCCTATAGCTGGTGTACCAATTCAACATTTCCCATCTCCAAATCTCCAAATGTTTGTTAGAAAATCTTATCATCCTTGATTGAGTAGGAATAGACCCAATTAAATCCTTTGGATGACAAACCATAGAACAAGAACTCATAGAAAGACATAATACCATTTCATATAGCATGCTACATTCTTCTTTCGGCTTTTCAATTTGCCTACTTTGGTGGGACACAACCTCTAAAATTTCCCCATTCTTGACATTTTTGACCTCAATTTGGCTTGTCAATCTATTAATGATATGCAATATGTCATATTTCAAATTTTCTATAAGGTGGTCACTTCTCCTTGTGAGAAATGGAGCTCAAAATATTCACACAAGGGACATCACCCTAAGTGATTATGGCTTTCCATCCTCAACCAATGTCAACCCCTATTGATTGACTACATCTAACTAGAAATATACATAACCTAAGCCTTCATCATTTTACTACGCCTTGGAGGCACAACATAATAAAGCACAGTGGAACCCTCCTCAACCCAATATCAAACTGTTAGATAACTAAGAGAGAGTATTGAAGAGCCACATATAGTGCCAGACTTGGAGCAATTTGAAAGGAGCGGAGTTGAACAATCCTAAATAATCCTACTTGCATTACATTCATACTTAATAAATTTTTTATGACCCATCATTGCATACTTTTTCAAGGAAGGAGGAGGTACTGGAGGATGGGGGGCTTAAATCCTTATCCCCTCATATTGAAAACTCACTACCACTTGTCTTGATTACCATCAACCATTGAAGAACTGTACTAAACCTTTGACTATGGGATAATAACTATAAGTCTAGGAGATGTGGGAAAATTGAATGATCCCCCTATTTATTCTTATGGATCCCTCATCAAGAGAAATTTCTTCATTTGATAGACAATCTACCTTGATATTGGAATCCCTCAACAAATTAAAGTATTCTATATCGTTGAAGCTCCTTAACACCCCATGGATTCTAAAGAGGAGCCTCACAAAATTAAAGTATTTAGAGTTTAAATGATTCCAATATGCATGATTATTATTGAGGAGTCCCCTATTACAATGAGACTCTTGACCCCTTTTGAGATTAAAATCCTTAAACCCTTAAGGAGTGTCAATGCTTCCACTTAGTTGTTAGGTGTTGTTCCTAATCCCAAGAAAAAAAAATTCATGATTTTCTTTAGGATAGAAGGTGATCCAGGTGGATATCGGTGGCCACCCACCTATTCCAACTGGCTCAAAATAGTTCTTTGGAAATTTACTATTTTTAGCATTTTTCGGGTCCTAAACTTTCGGGGCCATTTTGAGGGCCTAAGCGACATTTTTTCACGATCGAGCACCACAATGATATTTAAGGCTATTATTGAGCATATGAAACGAATCTCCTCGTCAAGACTTTTCCAACAAGCTATCGTGCACCCTAAATGGAGATCATATGTAAAAGCTATGACCCCGGGAAGTTGATGTACTAACTTACCCCATTGCAACCCAAATGACTTTTGGTGCTTCATCTCCTAGGATTAGGTTTTTGGATTTCTCGGGTTTTGGCATTCATGTTTATTGTAAAAATTCCTTTGGAGCCTCATTGCAATGATCATCTTCTTGTGAATGAGCATAGCCATCACATCTCTTCTCAGAGATAAGCTACCACCATTTTAGCGAGTCTTTCACTCTATAATTTTATAGTTATGTACATTTCACTCATTAATAGAAATTGTGTATTACTATATATTTGTTCCTCTTGTTATCTATATCTGATATATCTCTATTATATTATTGATATATCTCTGTACATTTCTTTATTATGTCTCCGCTCTCATTTCGTGCCAAAAATAATTTGGATCGGTGGTATCAGAGAAGGCTGCGCTTGGTCATTTCTCAGTGCATGTCCCCGATGAGGTCCGAGTATAGAGAGTTGGGTCTTGAGCTTGTCTTTCTTGAGGAAAATCACTCTCGTACACCCAAGAAACCCTCCATGGTGGAAGAAAATAAAAATGGCGAAACAAAAGATTTTATTAATCTGTTGTTGGAGCAAGCTCTCATGTGACAAAGGAACAAAATGATGGAGAATTTTTCCCACATACTTCAACTCTTGTCGATAACAACAGACACATATTCATCAAGCGACCAATTTGGAGGCACCTCTCCTCTCAAGGTACAAGTTAATTTTTATATTCCCGTATTTGAAGGTTGGATAGCTTTGTTCACAACTTTTTCTACACGTAAAATATCACCTCCACACTCCTTAAGACTCCCCCCCATGTCAAACATTGGTGGGAAACTTACTGGGATAAAATTTTCACAGAGGAGTCTGGAATATATGGGGCCGAGCCCACTTGGGATTTTTTGTGTGGATGCGGTCAAGGAAAAATATTATTCTGTTGCTAACTATGACTACCAGTACATGAGATGGACTACACTGCAGCAAGAGGGGCCAAACAGTGACAAATTTCACAAATAATTTCCATACCTTGCACACCAAGATGGGTATCAAAGACTCTGAGAGAAATCTGGTTCTGAAATACTGTGGGACTATACATAGGTACATCCAAATTGAAATTGGTTTTCTGGAAATCTCATCACTGAGATTTTCCTATCAATGTGTTGTCAAAATCAAGCAGAAATTTAGGCAATAGAACAAATGGGAATTCGGGTCTTCAAATCCAAAACAACCAAAGTATGGTAAAGATGACCCTAACAACCAGCCTCTAGAAAACCAGTCCAAGCCATAAGAAAATAAGGGTAACAGAAAGACGAAGAAGGACACTGGAAAGTGGTGCGATTTCCACAAAATCCCCTGGCACAACACTGATGAATGTCGCTCAAAAAAATCATTGGTGTTCGAGATCAAAGAAAAGGACTCGAACCTTGAATCAAAATTGGATTCAGAAAATAATGGGAGAAGACAAATCATCGACGCAGACCCCACTACTATTGTCGCGATCTCAACAATTCAACCAAAAGAACCAATAGATCCTGAAGAGGGGGAGCACATTTTTTATTCACAGATGTGGGTGAAGGGGACCCCGCTGCATTTTGTTGTTCATACCGAAAGCCAGAAAATCCTCATCTCAACAGAGGTCGTCAAACAGTTGGGATTGTCGACCACACCACACCCGCAACCATACAACATCGGGTGTCTTCGCTAGGGATGATATATCTATGTCAGCAAATAGTGCCACTTGTTGTATGGAATCAATCCCTTCAAGGATGAGGTATTATGTGATGTTTCCCCATTGGATATATGTGATGTTCTTTTGGGTGAGCTATATATTTGGAAGTGCCATACTATTTATTAGTCTCAGCCTTGTAGTGTCATTGTTACTCTGGGGGGTCATCTCTACAGGATACCAGAGGTAGTTCTGACTACTATCCAACCTAAATATTCCCGCAAGGTAATATATCATACTAAAACATTCAACCTCTTCACAATCTGTTCAAAAGGTCAACAGAAGGACAATGCAACCATTACAGCCTCAGTCCAAGAACCTTCTATATAGCAGAAGCATGCCGACAATATTGCAGCAAAGCACAAAGATTCCTTCTGCACACAGTCATCTCATGTAGCCAGAATGGTTAAAAAGTTCCAACCCTTCCAACATCAGGTTCTCGACAACCTTCCTTAATCCAAACAACACAACTTCTCCAACAAGGCAAGCATCTCACCAAGGTTAAGATTCAACAAATGATTCCCCCTCTCCCCTGAGAAATCAACACAATGGATACCATTTATTCCTAAGGATGGAGGGATGATATATGTGGATATGTGTGGCCACCCACCTATTCCAACTGGCTCAAAACAGTTCTTTGGAAATTTACTATTTTTAGCAGTTTTTCGAGTCCTAAATTTTCGGGGCCATTTTGAGGGCCTAAACAACATTTTTTCACGATCGTGTACCTCATTGATAATTAAAGGCTCTAGTTGAGACTATGAATTGAATCTCCTCGTAAATACCTTTCCAACGAGCTATTGTGTGACCTAAACGGAGATCGTATGCAAACGTTATGACCCCGGGAAGTTGGTGTACTAACTTACCCCAACGGGGCCCACATGACTTTTGTGCTTCATCTCCCAGGGTTAGGTTTTTTTATGTCTAGGGTTTTGACATTCATTTTTTTTGTAAAAATTACTTTGGAGGCTCATTTTAGCGATTATATTCTTGTGAATGAGAATAGCCATCACATCTTTTCTTAGAGATAAGCTGCCACCATTCTAGCGAGTCTTTCACTCTGTAATTTTACAGTTTTGTACATTTCACTCATTAATAGAAATTGTGTATTAATGTATATATGTGCCTCTTGTTATATATATATATGATATATCTCTATTATATTATTGATATATCTCTATACATTTCTTTATATAATATCCGCTCTCTTTTCGTGCCAAAAATAATCTGGATCAGAAGGTGATCCCCCTACACCCACCACCCCTAAATACTTATGTGGTTGTTTTAAAAACCATTATAACACATTAAAAAACAATAAATGATTCACAACCTATGATCCACCCTAATGCATCAACAACATAGAATCAAAATTGGATTACTAAAGGAGGGGGAGAAATGGCATTGTCATCTCTAATGGCATAGACAATAGACAAAGGATGAGACCCTTGTTCATGATGCACATGAATCTCTCCAATGAAGGGTTGCAAATGCACATGTCATATTAATTACATTCATATAAAATTATTGAAGAATAACATCAAACCACATTATTTAAACTCATCACACTGATATTACTTGCTCCTCACACACAACCTCAATTCCAAGAGGAATGTTAGAACTGGGCCTAGTGAAGTGAGAAACCTACATATAATCCATTAAGAAATAACTGGTATATTAAAAGAAAATGTAATAAATAAATTTAATCAACAAACAAATAAATAAATTCAATGATTATCTGGATGTTAGTGTAGTGTAGGTAGGGGAATAATATGGGGTACCTAGGGAGGTACCCAAGGGGAATAACCGTAGATATGTGTGGAGACCACTTTTAATAAATAAGGCATATTGTGAACACAATAAATGTAAGAGGGCATACTAGAAGGTTCCTCCTCTATAATGTCCTTAGGTGGTAGGAAGTATTATACAAGGGGGTGTAAACAATGTAATGTACATGTTGAAGAGATTTTGTATTTGGAGCATATCTCATTAGAAGGTTGTCCCCTCGAAGATGCAAGTGATCAGGAGTGGATCCCTTCCTTAAAAGGATCTATTGTATGGTGTTTCCCCACCCTAAGTGTTTTTATAATAATAAAGGGGTTTTTCTACATTTTTCTTTGTATCTTGTGTGGTGGTTGTATAATTCAGATATTTGGTCCAAAAAATACTTGAGGCTACGATGATCAGTTTTAATATGGAAGTGTTGCCACAAACAACAAGGACAACAAACATCCACTGCATGCAAAATAGCCAACATTTCCTTTTCATAGGTATATTTTCTCAAATTTCAATCTAATAGTTGTTTAGTAGAGAAATCCAAAGGTATGCCATATTGCATGAGGACTACATCATTTCCTTTCCTTGAAGCATCACATTCCAAGACATAAGCCTTGGTCAAGTCAGGAAGTGTTAGAACTGGAGTTGTGCACATAGTTTCTTTCAAGGCTTGGAAGGATTGATCAGTGGATGGAGTCCAACCAAAATAATTCTTTTTAAGGAGAGTAGTGAGGGGAGCTACAATTTTTCCATAATTATTCAAAAACTTTCGATAATAACCCATTAGACCCAGGAAACCTCACAAAATTTTAATAGTTTTAGGATGTGGCTAATCCTTCATAGATACTATTTTATGAGGATCCACACAAACACCATCCTTGCCAACAATACGACCCATGTATTCGACTTCTGGAGCTCCAAAAGCACATTTGGACTGTTTGAGGAATTTTTTTTACTAAGATAGTAGGTGTAAAGACTTGATCCAGTACATGAGCCAGATGGGATTGCCAATTTTTACTATAGATTAGGATATCACCAAAGAAAACTAGGAAAACATGATGGAGGATGGGGTGAAAGACATTATTCATGAGATGTTGAAAGGTGGAGGGTGCATTACATAGACCAAAGGGCATGACCAAGAACTCATAATGGCCCTCATGAGTTCAAAAGACATTTTTTGGAATATCATCCTCATTCATATGTATCTAATCAAGCTTGGTAAAGAATTGAGCACCACTTAACTCATCCAAAAGGTCATCAATGATGAAGATGGGGAATTTATATTTGATAGTAATTTTGTTAAGGGATCTAAAATTATAACACATGTTCCAAGTGCCTTCTTTCTTGAGTACCATGAAAACAGGGGAAGAATAATGGCTAGTACTGTGACGGATAACACCCCCCGCTAAAAATTCCTAAACAATTTTCTCAATTTCATTCTTTTGGGAAAAGGGGTGACGATAAGGGAAAATACTGGGAGGAAGACTACCAAGGACAAGGGGGATGGAATGATCATGGGAACCATGGGAAGGAGGAAGGACTTGGGGGTTGTAAAAAATAGATCAATTTTTAGAGAGAAGAGACTGTATGTCGGGATAAACCATAGGGGAATGGGTCTCAATTGCTTGAATGACATGGAGCTGTGCAATAATGACAAAGTGACATTTTTGAGTAGTTTCTCCATTATGTGGGAATTAATGATATAAGGAGATATTGCAGTGATGCCTTGGAACTGATATTGTTTTTCATCATGTTGAAATATCATGGTGAAATCCTTGAAATCCATGGTGATGGGGCCGATTGTGCACAACCATTCAACACCGAGGACAATGTCTCAAGCTCCCATGTCAATAAAAAACATGTGAGATTTGAGACGGTAATGACTAATTTGTAGGTGCACATTTTCACAATTCCCTCCACATTTCATGGAACCACAATTAGAAATCATGATTTGAAAATTGTTGATTGCACAGATGTAGCACATAGTCTCTTGGGAAATTCAATGATGAATAAAATTGTGGGTCCTACCACTATCAATGAGGATGATGACTTTCCTATGCTTGATATATCTAATTAATTTAAGTGTTTGAGGAGTAGAGATACCAGTGAGGGCATTCAAGGAGATAAGTGATTCAACTTCTACGGGATCATAGGGCTGGGTATGATCATATGATAGGATTATATCTTTAGGAGGGGAAGCTTCGATATCCTCTTCATCAACGTCCTCGAAAATGGCCATAAAATGTTGTTGCTCCTTACACTTGTGCCCCATAAAATATTTGTCATCATGGTTATAGAAAAGACCCTTCAGTTGGCGTTCAACCACTTCTTCTCTGGTTAATTTATGGACCTTAATAGCAGAGGAAGGACGGGCTGGATTGGTGGGTTGGGGGCGAGGAAGAAATGAGGGTTTTCTGTTTCAAGAAGAGGTTGCCTATTATGATTCCTTAGCGCAGTGAGTAGCTTCAAGCCAATTTTGGGGGAGAGCCATGAAGGCATGGACATGAATGTCATCTTTAAGGCCACTAATAAAGAATTCATGAAATAAATTTCTAGACATGCCTTATGTTCCGAAAACCAATTGCTCAAAAGAAGTTATATAGTCTTCCAATGTACCCGATTGTTTCAGGTTGGTCAAATGACCCAAATGATGGGTGTTAGTGTCAAAGCATTCATAAAGGTCAACAACAAACTGGGTTCAAGCAATATACCCTTGGTGTGAAATTTAACACCATTTCTAGCATTTATGATCCAAATAAAGGACATTGATATGAATTTTGGCCAAATCATTAATAATGTCGTGCAAGGAGAAATAATGTTCCATTTGAGTAACCCACCTTATGGGGTCCAAGCCAACAAATTTATTCACATCAACTTTTGGAAGACATATAAGGTCACAATGAAGGGGGTTGGGATGAAAAGCCATGGTATGGGAGGATTCATGTCCTTTGAGGTGTGAAGGTTGGTCAGAGGAGATGCCTTGGGATTGGTTCATCCATTGTTTTAGTGTGGCTTTGAGGGAGTAAAATCGAGTAGTAAGTTTCTCAAATTTGTTATTGACGACGCAAATTTGGGAAGTCATGTGTTGGATGTTAGTCTTGTTCTGGTTGGTTTCAGTTTGCAATGCAATGGTTTTCTGGTTGCAAGTGTGGGACATTCAAGAATTAAGAAAACAAGGAGGAAATTAGGTCCACACAGAAAACTATTATGGGTGAGGGGTACCATTGTGATCAGTGCGTCAGTGCGAAGAGAGGAGTCTAATTGAATAAATCATAAACAAGGGTGTCGAGAAGGGTAGTCGGGTCCACAAAAAAAAGTCTTATAAGTGAAGGGTACCACTGTAATCAAGGTGAAGAGAGAAATATAGTGGAAAAGGTCCCAAATAAGAGTGTCAGGAGGACTACTATACTCATTATTTTTTACTCCTACGGAGTTATACTCCGATATGTAGAATATTGCAGTGGTTGAATGCCCAGATTGTTAACGGGGAAAAATGTATAGAAATTTTGAACCTTGGATGCAGGAGGTAGGGTTGCGCTGCAAAAGTTATCCTCTTTTTTTGTTATGTTTTGTTCCAGAAACAAGGGTTAGGGTTTTTAGGGATCCTACAGACATGTGTTTTCCCTGTGCTATAGCTCTCTAATATATGTGTGGGGTTAAAAAAGAGTACTCTTCCCAATATCTCAAGGAACCAACTAAGGATGCTTGGCTATACCCTTATTCGTACTACCTGATTACTCAGGTATGAAAGAGTGATCTTCTTTAGTGTTTTTCTCAGTGCCACTATAACAGTCAGGCGGTCGATAAGATGATTTATAGTTGGTTTCAGGAGAACTAAGGGACTCTCTATATACCTGAAGGTATGTGTGAGTGATGGTCGTGTACAAGTGTTGTCTAATGTGTTACTACTCAAAGGGGTGCCAATAGGGGTTATAGAGGTTTCGAACTAGGTGGAACAGTGGTTTCAAATAACCTGTGAAACCGTCTGTATTTCCTACATGGAGTCCTCCCCAAACACAATCTTACCCACCAAACGACATATATTTGTGCTTTAAAGACATTGATAGCACACGTCTCTAGCCTGGAAAAAAATTGTCTAAAATTTATATAGAGGAAAGTGCTCTGATACCACTTGTAAGGTACTAGATGTATTATTCAAAGTAGAACAAAATTATTATGAATAATACCAATAGAAACATCAAAATATAGAGAAAAATAACATCGAAAATGATACCTTTATTGATATAAATCCAATTTCACTTGCCTCTTCAAGTGGGAAACCTCCAGTAGAGCAGAGCTCAATTACAAACAATTCTCAAGACAAAAATTTCCCATGCGTTCTACTCTTATTTATATTATTTCTATCTTCTAGCAAACATTCTAGAGGAAGATCTTTCTAGAAGCATAAGGTTCTATTATGTCTTCTTACATTAGACATGTTCACATTATTACATTGAACTTATTTACTAGTGTCATCCTTTATTACATAGAAAACATATTATATTACCTACATGATGGGTTAGGTAGGGAAACACCATACAATCGATCCTTTTGAGGAAGGGATCCAGTCCTGATCACTTGCCTCTTCGAGGGGGAAACCTCCTAATGAACTATTCTCCAAATACAATACTTATTCAACATGTCCATTACATTGTTGAAACTCCCTTATATAATACTACCTACCACCTAAGAAAATTCTAGAGGATGATCATTCTAATAGGAGAAACCTTCTAGTAAGCCCTCTTACATTTATTGTGTTCAAACTAGGCCTTATTTATTAAAAGCGGTCTCCATACTTATCTATTGTTATTCCCCTTGGGTACCTCCCTAGGTACCTCATATTATTCTCCTAGCTACACTACATTCCATCCCCCTTATGAAAGTGTTGTCGTCAACGCTTGTTATGAGGAAGTACAACCATACACTAGGGTCCCATGGATATCTGTGGACCATAATTCTGAAGTAGGTTGGAGAACCAAGGTCCCATTTAGAAGTTCTAGCCACCATGTTGAATTAGTCCAAATTCCATTGTAAACTTGGGTCCCATTTCCAAGTGCTCATGTGAACTCAATGCTTAATATATCAAAAATCAATAGCTAGCTGGAAATGATGCTCCAAGGATCGACACTAGTCATGTGGATCCATTCATATGCAAAAAATTATTTGCATAACACACTAGTTTTGGAGAATAATGAAAAGTAGTATTCATAGAAGGCTCTTGACTGCTCTCCAAATTGTTCTCTACACAAGGGGGAGTAGAGTCATCAAATAAAATATGAAAGTGGTTTTCATCCCAGAAATGACAACTATCCATATATCAATCATCATAATTGGCCTTGAAATAATATCAAGCATATACTTCCTGATTATATTTGTCCCTCATGTCCCCCATAATATATCTCTCTTGCATTTTAGATATGTACTCTTGAATATTTTGACAACTATCCTTGATGTCTTGTAGATCGTCCTTGATGGCTTGCAGACCGTCACTTATACCTTGGAGGAGAGAAAAATGTATGCATGACATATCCATCGAAAGCACCATTTATAAGATACCAAAAGAAATATCTAAAAATATTCTATCTAATGGCACTGCTTTGGCCCCAATATGAGCACCCTGTCAAAAGTGATGATCTCTACAGTCTCTCACGACCATCATGAAAAACCCCTAAAACAATTGTTGATTTTGAATCAACAATATATTCACTTCCAAAGCTCCGATTTGGACAATTTGTTTTATGAAATTGTGTGGCTGTCCTCGGAAAAACCCTGAAAAATTGTTGATCTTAAATCAACAATATCTTGGCCTCTTGAACTCCTATTCGAACGATTTTGTTTAAAGTGATTTTTTTTTTTTTTTTTTTCGATAGGAATTCAGATATACAATCAGTTTCATCAAATTTTTCATATAAAGCTACAAAAATTGACCTAATTGTTACGGCCCTCTTTTTATTTGTCATTTAAAAACCTGCAAAAATTAAAAAAAATTGCCCCTTTTTTGTGGCCGAAGAAAATTCTTTGATACCACTGCTTATGTACCAAATACCTGAATAATAAATCACCACAATGAATCCAAGAACAATGTAGAATAAATCACAATTTATTATATGAAAACCTTTGAGGTAGGGAAACACCATACAATTGACCATTTTAAGGAAGGGATCCACTCCTGATCACTTACCTCTTGAAGGGGGAAACCTCCTAGTGAGCTATGCTCCAAATAAAATACTTCTTCAATATACCCATTACATTGTTTACACCCCCTTATATAATACTAACTACAACCTAAGAACATTCTAGAGGAGGAACCTTCTAGTAGGTGGACCCTTCTAGTAATCCCTCTTACATTTATTGTATTCACACTATGCCTTATATATTAAAAGTGGACTCCATACATATCTACTATTATTTCCCTTGGGTACCTCCCTAGTTACCTCATATTACTCCCTTAGCTACACTATAGTTAGTCATCCCATAGAAGATGCAACGACCACTATTACATATACAACGCCGATCATAGTAAGATTATGATAGAAAGGTGTAGACGAATAAAACAATTAGGAATTTACATCCACACACACACACACACACACACACACACACACACACACACACACATGGTTAATAAGGAAAAAAATGTATATAAAATCAATAATTTTTTTATTCATGTACAAAAAAGGAGTAAATTTATCAATGCACTTATCTCAATCGACAATCCATCATGTCAAATATTAGTCAAAAACCCATAGTGAATCTTCCCACACAATGTACATGGATGAGAAAACAAAACATATCCACCTCAAAATGACTTTCCATCCTAACACTTAGACAAGTGTACCTCCCCACTACCAAGTGAATTCCCTCCCGATAACTACTCGACAAAGGTGGCATATCACACAATGTTCCATGCCAAGTGTAACACCATAGCCTACGCCTCTAGAAGTAAAGTAAGTGTAGGAGTAAATTGTGTTCTAGAGGTAAATCCGTACGATGCAAGAGGGATTGGGTAGTTTGGATCTGTGTGCCTCAGATTTCATTGTGTTGTGGCATCTGAAATCCGACACTCTAAGATTCTAAGAAATTGAAATAGTTCACGTGCTTTTTTATTAGACTTGGCATATAATCTTTTCATACCTTCTATTTTATGAGGATCCACACAGACACCATACTTTCAAACAATACGGCCCAGGTATTCGACTTCAGGAGCTCCAAAAGCATATTTGGACTATTTGAGGAAGAGTTTGTGCTAAGATAGTAGGTGTAAAGACTTGATCCATTACATGAACTAGATGGGCGTGCCAATTTTTACTATGGATGAGGATATCATCAAAGAAAACTGGGAAAAAATGATGGAGGATGGGGTGAAAGACATGATTAATGAGACTTTGAAAGGTGGAGGGTACATTACACAAGCTAAAGGGCATGACCAAGAACTCATAATGGCCCTCATGAGTTCAAAAGACATTTTTTGGAATATCATCCTCTTTCATATGTATCTGATCAATTTTGGTAAAGAATTGAGCACCACTTAACTCATCCAAAAGGTCATCAATGATGGAGATGGGGAATTTATATTTGATAGTAATTTTGTTGAGGGATCTAAAATTAGAGAACATGCACCAAGTGCCTTGTTTCTTGAGTACCATGAAAACATGGGAATAATAATGGCTAGTATTGGGACGAATAACACCCCCGCTAACAATTCCTATTTTTTTTCTTTCTCAATTTCATTATTTTGGGAAAAGGGGTGACGATAAGAGAAGATATTGGGAGGAAGACTACCAAGGACAAGGGGGATGGAATGATCATGGGAACCATGGGAAGGAGGAAGGCCTTGGGGGTTGTCAAACATAGATTGTTGTTTAGAGAGAAGAGACTATATGTCGGGATAAACCATAGGGGAATGGGTCTCAATTGCTTGAATGACATGGATTTGTGCAATAATTCCAAAGTGACCTTTTTTGAGTAGTTTCTCCATTATGTGGGAACTTATGATATAAGGAGAGCTTGAAGTGATGCCTTGGAACTGATATTATTGTCCATCATGTTGGAATATCATGGTTACATCCTTGAAATCCATGGTGATGGGGTCAATTGTGCACAACCATTCAGCACCAAGGACAATGTTGAAACCTCCCATGTCAATAACAAACATATGATATTTGAGGTGGTAATGACCAATTTGCAGGTGCACATTTTCACATTGCCCTCCACATTTCATGGAACCACAATTAGAAATCATGATTTGAAAATTGTTCATTGCGCAGATATAACACATGGTCTCTTGGGAAATGCGACGATGAATAAAATTGTGGGTCCTCCCACTATTGATGAGGACGATGACTTTCCTATGCTTGATATATCTAATTAATTTAAGTGTTTGAGAAGTAGAGATACGAGTGAGGGAATTCAAGGAGATAAGTGATTCAACTTCTAGGGGATCATAGGGTTGGGTATGGTCATATGCTGGGATTATATATTAAGGAGGGGAAGCTTCGATATCCTCTTCATCAACATCCTAAAAAATGGCCATAAAATGTTGTTGCTCCTTACACTTGTGCCCCAGAAAATATTTATCATCATGGTTATAGAAAAGACCCTTGATTTGGCGTTCAACCACTTCTTCTTTGGTTAATTTGTGGACCTTAAGAGGAGATGAAGGAGGGGCGGGATTGGTGGGATGGGGGAGAGGAAGGAATGAGGGTTTTCAGTTTCAAGAAGAAGCTACCTATTGTGCTTCCTTGTCTTAGTGAGTAGCTTCAAGCCAATTCTGGGGGAGAACCATGAGGACATGGACATGGATGTCATCTTTAAGGCCACTAATAAAGAATTCAAGAAATAAATTTCTAGACATGCCTTATGTTCGAAAAACCAAGTTCTCAAAAGAAGTTATATATTCTTCCAATGTACCTGATTGTTTCAGCTTGGTCAAATGACCCAAATGATGGGTGTTAGTGTCAAAGTGTTCATAAAGGTTAGCGAAAAAATGGGTTCAAGCAATATACCCTTAGCGTGAAATTTTATGCCAATTCCAGTGTTTAGGATCCAAATAAAGGACATTGATATGAAGTTTGGCCAAACCATTAATAATTTCGTGGAAGGAGAAATAATGTTCCATTTGAGTAACCCACCCTGTTGGGTCCAAGCCATCAAATTTATTCAAATCGAATTTTGGAAGACAGAGGTCATGATGAAGGGGGTTGGGTTTAAAGGCCATGGTATGGGAGGAGTCATCTCCTTTGAGGTGTGAAGGTTGGTCAGAGGAGGTAGGACCTTGAGATTGGCTCATCCGTTGTTTTAGTGTGGCTTCGAGGGAGTCAAATAGGGTAGTGAGGTTCTCAAATTTGTTATTGATGATGCAAATTTGGGAACTCATGTGTTCGATGTAAGTCTTGTTCTGGTTGGTTTTGGTTTGCAATGCAATGGTTTTCTGGTTGCGGGTGTGGGACATTGGAGAATTAAGAAATCAAGGAGGTAGTTGGGTCCACCCATAAAACAATTATGAGTGAGGGGTACCACTGTGATCAGTGCGAAGAGAGGAGTATAATTGAAAAAATCATAAATAAGGGTGTCAAGAAGGGTGGGTGGGTCCACAAAAAAATATTCTTATAAGTGAAGGGTACCACTGCGATTAGGGTGAATAGAGAAATCTAGTGGGAAAGGTCCCAAATAAGAGTGTCGGAGGGACTACTATACTCATTGTTTTTAGTCCTACAGATTTATACTCTGATCTGAAGAATATTACAGTGGATGAATGCCTAGATTGTTAACGGGGAAAAATGCATAGAAATTTTGAACCTTAGATGCAGGAGGTAGGGTTGCATTGCAAAATTTATCCTCTTTTTTTGTTATGTTTTGTTCCATAAACAAGGGTTAGGGTTTTGAGGGTTCCTACAGACATGTGTTTTCCCTGTGATATAGCTCTCTAATATATGTGTGGGGTTAAACAATAGTACTCTGCCAAATATCTCAAGACACCAACTAAGAATTCTTGATTATACCCTTAGTCATACTACTTGATTACCTAGGTATGAAAGAGTGACCTTCTTGAGTGTTTTTCTTAGTGCCACTATAATAGTTAGGTGACCGATAAGCTGATTTATAGTTGATTTCAAGAGGGGGCTCCCTATATACCTGAAGGTACGTGGGAGTGATGGTTGTGTACAAGTGTTGTCTAATGTGATACTACTCAAAGGGGTACCGATAGCGGTTATAGAGGTTTCGAACTAGGTGGAACAATGGTTTCAAATAACTCATGAAATTGTTTGTATTTCATATGTGGAGTCCTCCCCAACCACAGTCTTACCCACCAAATGACATATATTTTTTCTTTAAAGACACTAATAGTACACATCTCTAGCCTGGAAATTTTTTGTCTAAAATTTATACAGAGGAAAGTGCTATTATACCACTTGTAAGGTACTAGATATATTATGCAAAGTAGAACAAAATTATTATGACGAATACCAATAGAAACATCAAAATATAGAGAAAAATAACATCGAAAATGATACCTTTATTGATAGAAATCCAAGTTCACTTCCCTCTTCAAGTGGGAAACCTCCAGTAGAGAAGATCTCAATTACAAAACAATTCTCAAGACAAAACTTTCCCATGCATTCTACTCTTATTTATACTATTTCTATCTTTTAGTGAACATTCTAGAGGAAGATCTTTCTAGAAACGAAAGCTTCTATTATGTCTTCTTACATTAGACATGTTCACATTATTACTTTGGACTTATTTACTAATGTCAACCTTTATTACATATAAAACATATTATTTTACATACACGATGGGTTAGGTAGGGAAACACCATACAATCGATCCTTTTGAGGAAGGGATCCACTCCTGATCACTTGCCTCTTCAAGGGGGAAACCTCCTAATGAAATATGCTCCAAATAAAACACTTCTTCAACGTGCCCATTACATTTTTGAAACCCCCTTACATAATACTACCTACCACCTAAGAAAATTCTAGAGGAGGATCATTCTAATAGGAGAAACCTTCTAGTAAGCCCTCTTACATTTATTGTGTTCAAACTAGGCCTTATTTATTAAAAGTGGCCTCCATACTTATCTATTGTTATTTCCCTTGGGTACCTACCTAGGTACCTCATACTATTCCCCTAGCTACAATACATTCCATCCCCCTTATGAAAGTGTTTCCCTCAACGCTTTTTATGAGGAAGTACAACCATACACGAAGGTCCCATGGATAAGTGTGGACCATACTTTTGAAGTAGTTTGGAGAACCAAGATCCCATGTAGAAGTGTTATCCACCATGTTGAAGTAGTCCAAATGACACTGTAAACTTGGGTCCCATTTCCAAGTGCTCATGTGAACTCAATGCTTAAGATATTAAAACTCAATAGCCAGCTGGAAATGATGCTCCAAGGATTGACACTAGTAATGTGGATTCAAATATGTAGATCCATTCATATCCAAAAAATTGTTTGCATAACACACTAGTATTGGAGAATAATGAAAATAAGTATTCATATAAGGCTCTTGACTTCTCTCCATATTGTTCTCTACACAAGGGGGAGTAGATTCATAAAATAAAATATGAAATTGGTTGTCATCTAGAAATGACAACTATCCATATATCAATCATCACAATTGGCCTCAAAATAATATCAAGCATATGCTTCCTGATTATATTTGTCCCTGATGTCCCCCATAATATATCTCTCTTTCATTTTAGCTATGTACTCTTGAATATTTTGAAAACTATCCTTGATGTCTTGCAAATCGTCCTTGATGGATTGCAGACCGTCACTTATACCTCGGAGGATTGGAGAGAAAAAATTATGCATGACATATCCATCGAAAGCACCCTTTATAAGATACCAAAAGAAAGATCTAAAAATATTCTATCCAGTGGCACTGATTTGGCCCCAATATGAGAACCTTATCAAAATTTATGATCTCTACAGTCTCTCGCGACCATCATGAAAAGCCCCTAAAAAAATTGTTGATTTTGAATCAACAATATCTTCACTTCCAAAGCTCCGATTTGGACTCTTTGTTTTTTGAAATTGAGTCATTTTGCGAGATGAACTCAGATCTCTAATTTTTTTGGGACAATTCTTCACCAATTAATACTGAAACCTACAAAATTGTGTGGTCTTCCTTGAAAAAACCCTGAAAAATTGTTGATTTTAAATCAACAATATCTTGGCCTCCTGAACTCCTATTTGAACAATTTTTTTTTAAAGTTTTTTTTTTTTTTTGTTCGATAGGAACTCATATATACAACCAATTTCATCAAATTATTCATATAAATCTATAGAAATTGACCTAAGTGTCGCGGCCCTCTTTGATCAAAATCTGGACCAGGGGTCAAAATTTAGCTCAAAAATCAAAGTTCTCGGAATTGCCTCAAAACGAACGGGTGAGTAGCCCTCGTCATCACGAACCGAACACAACTCGTTTGGGTTCAAACGGACGTCGGATGAGTGAGATATCACAATCTTTTCGAATCGTCAAACAAGCAAAAAAAATAATGTGCTGACTGTACAGTCCATACGGATGTTGACGTGACAGAGGTCGTACGATGACATGGAAGTCTGTACGCCGAGGTGGAAGTTGATGACGTGTCAATGCTGAGTTGGAAGTTGGACGAATGATATTGCGACACGTGGTAGATTTTGGTTGGTTGTACGGTGCCATGTGGCCCAATCGTGGGCTGCCACATGGCACCTTGTTATTGGTAATGGTTGTTGGTTTCAAAAGTTTATGGGGTCCATGGAGATTGAACCTCGGACCTCCAATACACACCATAGCCTTTGCAAAGTCTGCGCTGCCAACGTACCACACTATATTGCTTGTTATATATATGATTTTATATATATTTAACTTTGATTTGTTGTATGGTTGGCGCGGGGGTCCGGGCTGGGGCTTAGCCTCAGCCCCCGGTCGCACAACCCATATCCATATGACCACAGCCAAGCAAATGCACGGGAATCCACGTGCGCCCATTTCAAACGGTTAAGCCCCCGGTTTCATATGTCCGCCCATATGACCTGTCCACATTTGTGCGTGCGGGATTTGGTTTGAATAGTTACAACCGACCATTCACCCGACACTTGGCGCATTTTCATTGGTTTAAAAATCTTGGCCATTTTTGTTTGAGCGCGTGGTCACATGGTGACCCTTATGACCACGGCCTTGGCGGTTAGGGGCTAGGCGCGCCCATAACCATCCTACAGTTTGCATCGTTATGCAGTTGCGCCCGATGCTATGTTTTACCACGATTTTGAGAGCGTGTTCTAGGTTGGCCACACATAGGTGCGTTTTGGCGAACCAGAGACAACAAGCTTGAAGGAAGAAAATGACAGGAGGCCTATCTTCTTCATTTTTTGGCCAAATGAGGTGCCGAAAAAGCCCAGCTAGGGGTTTTTGGACGTTCTGAATCCATTGACATTGTTTTCAAATCCATTTGAAGACTTCTTTTGCAGGTTTTTCACCATTGAAGTTTCAGAGAGCTCCAGGGAGCTTGAAGCCCTCATTGATTGAGGTCATGCTCAGATGAGCCAAAGTTTGTTTTCTGTGACTGAATAGTCATTTTTGGCTAATTGTTATGCTCTGAACACATTGGGATAGGTTTCAGATCCATTTGAGGACTTTTACAGGTTTTTTTTCCACAAGGAAGCTCAGGGAAGCTCAAGGCCACATGTAGAAGAGCTCATGCCCGGATGAGCCATGATTCGTTTTCAGAGTTTTATTAGTCATTTCTGGGTTTTTTATGTATTCTGAACCCAATGGTACAATCTGTATTTCCATTGGAGTTGAGAAGCATCTTGTAAAATAATCTTTGACAAATTAATCCCAAAGAGCCAAGTCCATTGATGGAGGCTCAATGAGGTGTAGCCCAGAGAGAGGTGAACTCCTTTATCATATTGTTATTGTTGTGAGTTTGATGGTTTATTTGCTACAAGTTATGATTGCTATGTATTTATTTAAAACACATATTTAACCATTTAAAGGAAAAATTCCTCACACATGAACATTTAAAAGAAGATGCATAAACTTGGCATATAATCTATCTTGCATATTTTAACACATTGAGCAAGGTCCTGAAAAGTTTATTTTAATGAAGTAGAGGGTGATTGCATAGCATAACAAGTCAGCCCACTATTTTCAGATCAATCTTTTTATTTGACTTTTAAAACCTTGCAAAAATTAAAAAAATTGCCCCTTTTTCGTGGCCGAAGAAAGTTCTTTGATACCACTAATTATGTACCAAATACATGAATAATAAATCACCACAATGAATCCAAGAACGATGTAGAAGAAATCAGACTTTATTATATGAAAACCTTTGAGTTAGGGAAACACCATACAATCGATCTTATTAAGGAAGGGATCCACTCCTTATCACTTGCCTCTTTAAGGGGGAAACCTCCTAGTGAGCTATGCTCCAAATACACTACTTATTCAACACACCCTTTACATTGTTTACACCCCCTTATATAATACTAACTACCACCTAAGAACGTTCTAGAGGAGAAACCTTCTAGTAGGTGGATCCTTCTAGTAATCCCTCTTACATTTATTGTGTTCACACCATGCATTATTTATTAAAAGTGGCCTCCATACATATCTACTATTATTCCCCTTGGGTACCTCCCTAGGTACCTGTTGGCGGGAAAAAATGACCTTCCATCAACTGAAATAACGAGTCCGGTCTGAGGTTGTCTAAATAACCCAAACTGTTTGGTGTAACTCATTCTGATGAGTTTAATGGCTCCGTTAGCCAATCTAAAAGTCCTAAAAGAAACAAATAAAAGAAATGAAATAACTAACTAATTACTAATCAGTATATATATATATATATATANAAATATATATATATATATATATATATATATATATATATATATATATATATATATATATATATATATATATATATATATATATATAATGTAACTATTGTAGATATATTTAAATGGGAGATTTACTTATCTTACTTATGTACATGATATACAAACTGCAAGTTTTAATGTAAACTTAAGAAACTCAATGTGAAAAATGATTGCTTCGAAGAAGCAGATAAAGAAAGCACATAAAAATATTTTTTCATTTTTCCTTTATAAATCTAAACTAATATTAAAAAAATTCTATGAAACAAAAACGTGTGGATAATCAAAAGCCGAACCATACATTCGAGTTTTAGTGATAAGTAAATGACAAAAAAATGTAAATGAACTAACCTGTTAGTAAGTTAGCGATATGTATCCAAGAATCTACATGATTAGAGAACGTCCAAGTACCACGTCCAAGAGGTAAACATGCAATGAACCTTAAGATTGTTCTAAATAAATCCAGAACAATGTGTTGGCAGTTGAGTTTTAATAACAGAATAGATGATACGAATAGGTCCTGTGATCTTATGATCCCAAGCGATTACATTAAGATAAATTTGATTGTAACAACATTGCATTTGATCATTCAACTAAAAATTAAAGAGAAATCATGTCATTTAAGCTAAATAAATGATCACACTGTTAATATCTAAAGCATCAAATATGGACGATATTTATAAAAGAATTATCCCAAAACATAACAGATCGTGAAGTCTAAAGCTATCAAAACCTATTAGTATATCACGATAAACAAAACATAAATGAAAACACCATTTACAAGAAGCTAAAGCCAAAATGCATATTGATATTCCATTTAAGTCTGTGAATTAATCGTCCATCTTATGCCCCAGGCCAAGATGATTTCTATTACAAAATACTATGTATTTAAAGAGTTTAGGTAAGCTAAGAATCCTATCTTCTAAGATAGGATCATATCTCAAAAGGATCTCAAAGTTACAACAATAGAGGTTCTAAAAAACCACTCAATATCAAACCGTATCTTCAAAATTACACAAGTTTTGTTTTGATTTACAGAATAAGACAAAAGAGGTGACTAATCAACTAAGTCCAGCAATGCTCCATCTTATGAGATCACCACAAGATACATCATATCCTGAAAGCAAAACGAAATGTGCAAATTAGATATTTATTTAACTAACAATTTCCAATTTTTTATATGAGAAATTTGACTTGGCTACAAAATCTCATGATTCTGTAGCTAGTCTTATTATTGACAATAGAAATCTAAATCACTCTATATTAATTAGAAAAATAACAATAAAGCACAAAATAAATAAAAAAAAAATAATCTTACCATTCAACTAAAAATCAAATTTGAATCACAAAATTTCAAAGTTGATCACAACCTCGATACTATTGACGTTTTTTATTATGATATTGCCAGTCCTTTTTAAGTGTTTTCCTTGCCTTTGTGCATTGATCTTGAGCTCACGGTTTTCAATTGTCAATGAGCGGTTTTGAGCCGTAAGAGCCTTGATCTTTTTTTGAAGGACGGGAATGTCTGTGTAATACAGACCTATCCAGTGTAAACACACTTCATAATTTACAGCAGGGGAAAATGGTTGAGCAAGCGCATGACTGTGTGTTAAAACACTTCCATTATCCACTGTTGGATTTTGACTAAATTTAATTCCTGGAAAATCCTTGTTGTGCTTCAGACACGGTGGCAAGTTATTCACATAATCAAAAGCTTGACCCAGATCCGGTTTAGAGTGATTTGGGTCTTCAGGTACCAGAAATTTTTCAATCTCAGAATCAGAGCTCTCATGGACATCAATCGATTCGATCGAGCTCACATGAGATTTTGATCTATCCCGTAGGCTCCTAAAAATTAGTCTCCTATCCCTCTTGTTATTAAACCCTCGCATGTCTCGATTTTTCTTTCACTGTTTGGAAGGGTTTCCACTGGTGGATTTGATGTTAAGGTTAGGGTCGTCGAATTTCTCACACTTAGGAGTTTCAACAAGCTTGGAGCCGACGTCCTCGTGTTCACACACAGACTGATCGGGAATAGCCCTTTCACAAGGGTTTTCACATAAGAAAACCGACCCATCATTGGAGGGAAAGAGAGACTTTTCTAGCATAGCTTTATCAATCACTAGATTCTCCTCAGGGTTTACTGTAACAAAGCCATTGTGAGTCACGAAAGCATCCCAATCATCATTAAGTAGTTTTAGATGATGGACTATCAACAAATTAATCAAACCATGATGAATTAAGCTGGAATCCAATTTCTGCCTTTTATATCTCTTTGACATCTTATATAAACTTATTAATAAGTAAAAATACATGTTTAACTGGAAACCGATAAAATGAATTAACAGTCTTATGTGGTAAAGGAAGACGAGGCTGTACCGGCCTTCACAAGTGAAAAAATGTCTTAACACTACCAATAAACCATGCCATCTATCCTTCAATAGAGAGAGTGACGTACCTTTGTCACAACATTGAATTTTTCGGGAGGTGACGAACAGACCCCATGGTACCTTGTCCAACTTTGAATTTTTAAACCATTTTTGGCCTTAAGGGGAAGACCCGTTGCCTCACTTAGGAATTCCTCGGTGACTTCCAATTGAATGTCACCCACTTTGGCTCTGCATCCATTGAATGTGAGGGCGAACTCTTGGGTTGCTTGTAATTTATAACCCTGAAACTTCTCAAGAAACACAAACCAACCCTGGATTTTAAGGTCTTCAATCACGTCATCATACAACAACAAAGTTTGGGAGCCATTCGGCTCGACACAGACGACAGGGGCCATAAGGTTTTGGACAGGAAATCACAAAGGCGACCATAACTCACTGTGAGCGTAAGGGGTAGCAAAAACAGAGGAAGGCCAGAGAAAGTAACAAAGGATTAAAACCCACAGTTACCCCAACACGACCAAAACGAGAGCATAAGGGGTTTCAAGCCACGGAAATCGGGCGTTTCAGGTAATTAATGCCATGAGTACAGAGCGAAACCCAAGACTTTAGTTTGGAATGATGGATCTGTCGATTCAAACTGCCGCTTGAAACAGAGTACAATGTACAACCGAGTTTGAATCTCATCATATGTAATGGGTACCTTGATTTGCCAAGGTTAGGAGAGGATGCGATCCAAAAATCAAAATACCAATCAAAGGATTTTGAAATTGAAAATGATCTATCAAGAACGTTAATGATCTATCAAGAACGTTAAGATATATCTTATAATCCAGGAGAAACTCAAAAACAAATGTTTTATTGATATATGATAAGCTTCAAAGCAAAACAACATTCATTAAAAGAGTTGTAAGAACATTGACCCTACATAAAGACAAAGCCTTGGATATAATTTCAATTTGATTATAAGTTTCAATGTTTCATTCATGATTTCAGTCATGAATGAAGCATGAAAACAAAAAAAATAAAATAGGAACAATCAAAACATCTTCTTTACAACTGAGTAGTCACCTTCAAATAGCAATATTTATATGACAAAGCGTAGGCAGCTACAAAAATTGTTATTTGTCACTTTAAAAGCAAAAAATCGTGTATGGATGCCAATAGTGGTGACTTACTAGGAGAAGCAATTATCTCTTCCTTACCAAGGAGTTCATGTTAGGACTGCTTAGAATGATTACAGATCAAAGCATATTTAAAGGACATCAAGCATCTCAACAATCATTACACAATCCAGATTCATATATCTTTCTATCCAAATGAAATGCGGTGACAAAATTTTAACTACGAGAGAAATGATGTTCAATTCAATGGCTTCAATACTGTTGACAAGGCCACTGTTGCCAATAGGCGTCCATAGCCTCGGCAAGGATGTCAATTAACCCATTCTGACGCCTCTATCATGTCCAAGAAAATTCAATTCAAAATGAAGGATACTTAAGGCCAATATCAAAATTTATACCGGATAATTTTCTTGAACCTGACATTGCTTTGCTGTCTGCAGGCCTGTTCAGTACCTCTAAGAATTTGTCTTGGCATCATGCATGCATTTACCCGCTGCCAACAGACCAGTTTAGTATCCTGACGGGTTTACAAACACTTCCCACAACTCTTGAGAAATTGCTTACAATCTAATATCATTTTAAAGATATTCAGAAGAGTGGGGTGATGCTGAAAATTTCAGTCTTTAGAACACTTGTTATTTTCCAGCCTTTAATTTTCTTCTTAATCACCTTCATCATGATCTGAAATTAGTTTCTTGATGAAACCAATTTTTCAAGGATAGGAAGGCATACTTTAGTTTCTTTCTTTAAAAGCAGGGACATCATAAAAAACTTTAAAGATGATCGTGTCTGCTCATAATTATAAAGTGAGACCAGGAAGTCTATTTCAAACACAAATTTTCTTTAGTTAGTCTGTGTTTCAACAATTCACAGCATTGATTCTCTTGAGAAGACCTTAATAGTTGCTTCATAATGATGCATTCTAGTTCCCCTCCACGAACTAAAAGGTGACACAGGCATAAGTTTAACAAAAAAGTAGTGAAAACAAACAAATTGAAAAGAACCAAAATCAGAAAATAAACATAAATCAAAACAGAAAAATATGTACAAAAGGTGGATCTGGAATTATCACAAAAAATACCTCTTGAGAGATTGGCCATTCACCGAGACAGTGTCTGGCTGTCCCTCTAAATTCTATAGGCGGAAAGAGCTAGGACCTAGTTTTTTAGCGATTATGAAGGGCCCTAACCACAAGTTCTGGAACTTGGTATGTTCCCATTTTCCCTCATGAGGTTTATCCCACTTGAGAACCAGATCTCCTACTTCGAAGTTTCTATCTGAAGCATAGTTTGAATCGAACCATCTTTTCACAATATGATGAAGCTAATCCAGTCTCTCTTTTGCTTGTGCTCTTACTTCCTCTAATTTCAACAAAGCATTAATTCGACTTTCAAGAGGAGGACAATCCTCTTCCTGAACTTTCTGCGATAATTGCAGAGAGGGAAGAAGAACATGAGGAGGGAGAATCACTTCTCTTCCATAGACGAGAAATAAAGGAGAATTACCAACATAAGTTTTCGGTGTCACCCTATCAGCCCAGAGCACGATAGAAAGTGCGTTGTGCCAGTTTTTGTGGTTTTCGGAAAATGTCCTCTTGATGATTTTGATTAGGTTTTTGTTTGTCGATTCTGCTAAGCCGTTTCCTTAGGGGTAATAGCTAGCATAATATTTCAGTTTGATCCATTTTTCTAAAGCAAAAACACTCATATCGAGGGATGAAATGTAGGAAGCATTATCGAAGACCAAACACTCAGGAATACTGAATCGAGTAATGATGTTTGAGTTAAGGAAAGATATTACCTGACTAGTGTTTACCACTTTTAGTGGTGCAGCCTCAGACCATCTGGTAAAATAATCCGTTGTTGTAATGATGTATTTATGATGCTATGAGGAAGTGGGGTTAATTGGCCCTATAATGTCAAGACCCCACTGCTGAAAAGGAGAATCTACCAAAATAGGCTGCAAAGGGAATGCTGCCTTTTGTACTTGTCCAACATCCTTTTGGCAGATTATGCATTTACGACATAATGCATGGGCATCTTTGAACAACGTGGCCCAATAGTACCCAACTCTTAATACTTTGTGATTAGTCGTGTCTCCGCCGAAGTTCCCACCAGCTTCACCTGCATGCATTTCAGATAATACTTTCTCTGCTTCATCTCTTTCCAAACAACACATGAGGACGTTATCAAAAATTTTACGAAATAATATGCCATTTACCAACTAGAAAGTTGCAGATTTTAGTCTTAATGCTCTTCTCTTTTTTGGATCGAGATGATGAGGAGCAGAACCATGTGTTAGATAAAATTTAATATCATCAAACCAAGAATTAGCAACAACTTGTGTACAACAGATTTGATTTTGACTATGCTGATTTACAGTTAAGAGATTAATTTGACTTTGTTGCTCTTCAACTGAATCAACCACTAGTTTGCACAGACCTTGACCTATGACAATTTGTGCAGGGGTAATTTCGAGGTCATACTCTTGTAACGATGTCATCCAGGTTTCCCGTTTTTCACCCAATTCCTTTTGTACTAACAAGTTTCTGACAGCAGGATAAGGCACAATGACTTTAGTTCTGGATTTTAGCAATTATGATTGAAAATGTTTCATTGCTTTGAAAACTGCATAAGCTTGTTGATCTACAACCGGGTAGTTAAACTCTGCTCCTTTGAAGGCTAAGCTCATAAAGGAAATGGGGATTTCATTTCTTTCAATGTTCTCTTGGGTCAACACAACGACATAAGATCGATCAGAGGTGAACGTATAAAGAGTGAAATATTGTGAAAAATCAGGACCCATTAAGGAAAGGGCCTCCACTATGGATTTTTTTATGGAATCAAAAGCTTGATTTTCCTATGGTCTCCAATGATACTAAACATCCTTTTTAATTAAGTTTTTCAATGGCCTTACCATTTCTGAGAAACTCGGGACAAACCTTCTGACAAAGTTGATCTGGCCTAAAAAAGATTGCATAGACTTTTTGGAGGAGGGGGCAGGAAGTTTGGCAATGGCTTGAGTTCTTTCGGGATCGATGATCATCCCATCATTGTATACTATGAATCCGAGAAGTTTGCCTTGTTCCACTGCAAATATAGACTTCTTAGGGTTGAGAGATATGTCGTACTTGCAACATCGTTCTAGGACAGACCTAAGGTGAGACAAGTGATCTTTCTTGTTTTTGGAGAAAACAGTAACGTCATTGAGATAGTCCACTACAGATTGATTTATGAGACCACGAAAAAAAATATCCATTTCTCTTTGAAAAGTGGCCCCGACATTTATAATCCCAAAAGGAATTTTCCTGTAGGCGTAAGTACCCCATGGGGTACGAAAATTGGTTTTAACTGGTCTGGGGGAGGCTGAGGATCTGGTTGTATCTTGAAAAACCATCTAGCAGTGATAGTCTTTCGAAACCAGATACCTGCTGAAGAATTTGTTCCATTGGAGGAACATGATAATTGTCTTTGTCAGACACTCGGTTCAAGTTTCGAAAATCGACATAGAGTCGAATTTCACCACTTTTCTTCCTTACAGGAACCAGATTAGACACCCACTGTGTGTGTCTTATTGGGAATATTATCTTTGCATTCAATAATTTATTTAGTTCTTTCTTGACTGTTGGTTCCAGCTCAGGGTGCATATTTCTCAGCTTTTGCTGGAAAGGTTGAGTATGGGGTTTCATGGGGATGATATGTTGTATTATGTTAGGGTCAAAAATTTTTAAATCATCGTATGTCCAAGCAAAGACATCCTTGAATTCTCTAAATAGTTTTATAAAAGAGGACTGCTCTTGCTCAGAACATCCCATTCCCAGGTTGATATATTGTGGATTATCTTTAGTCCCTAGATTTACCTTTTCATGAGCCAAGGAAGAACTGTTTGTATTACAATTTACCGATTTTCTGAATTTATCATGCAAATCATAAAACTTTTCTAGTCTTACCACATATTTAGGGATAGAATTTACCATATCAGATGTTGATTTGGGAGACCTTGGCTCTAATATTACTGTAAAATTAGGGAGATTTTCATCATGGGTGTCTTCATCAATAACCGCACCTTGGAAGGTGTCCTCCATGTGCAAAAAATTGATGATTTGTTGATCATCATCAAACACTCTCCAATTAGTGATGTTGTCTAGGATTGATGGTCTGAACAATAACTCAATTGAAAATGCATTTGGAGAAAGACCTTCTGCGGGAAAAAGTTTGGAAGCGACGTTAGCTAATAAATCAACCTCAAAATTATTTAATCTAGGAATGGAATTGATGCTAAAAGCGAAAAAATTGTGCATTAGATTCCATACCTCAGTTTGATAACTCTTCAAGTGTGGTGATAGGAAATGTATGGAATTTATTACCTGCCTGACCACAATTTCTGAATCACCGAATACCATTAAGTTCTTTACGTTCATATCTACATCTTTCCTAAGTCCTTGCAAAAGTGCCTCGTATTCGACGATGTTGTTTGTACATTCAAACTCTAATCGATAGGCGATAATTTTTTTATTATCCACTGGGTTGATGAGTACACATCCTGCACCAACTCCTTCTTTGGATTTTGATCCATCAAATTAAAGTGACCATATGTGAGCTTCTTCGGCAGTGTTTGGAACATTTGGTAAAGCTGCTGACTGGGTACATGTCATGAGCTCTGACTGTTGTTCTGGATCGGTGATGGGGGAGGTTTCAGCCATGAAGTTGCCAAAGAAGGTGTTCATTCCCTGCATTTCAAGTGAATTAGTGGAAGCAGTAAATGGTTCATTAGCGTCGTTCAAATCCATCATGGTGTGCTTGAGGTAACGTTCACGATTAATCCTAATTTTGTTTGGCTTTCCATTTTCTGGTAGCCACAAATGAGACCAATCTGTTGCAAAGTATCCATGTAGCTGTTCGGACCAATCCCTGCTTAAGAATAAACCATAAACTTCAAGGATGTCAACAACAATGATATCAATGATTTGGTGAACCTTAGGATTAGAAGATAGTCTAACGAACGCATTCTTTAGTTCACCAATTACCTTAACATTTGTTCGATCGAGCTGAATGATTTTAAGACTAGAAGGTTGAACTTCAACATTGATTTTTTGGCAAACAAACAAGGGAATCACATTTGATGATGCGCCAGAATCTACCATGCAATTATGCACATTTCTATTGAAAATTTCAAAAGTTAGTAAGAAAGGTGGGACATTTTTGCGAGTATTAACAGTAGAATTCTATTGATTTTTAGCTGCAACCGCTAAAATTATCTCATCTACATTTGATACAGTTTTTTCAGTGAGATCCCTTTTATCTGGGAATTCAAGTGTTGTTTTAGCAGGGACCTTTTGAGCTGTTTTAGAACTGATTTATGCAATTTTCTTGTTGTTCAATGTTGTTTTTACTATTTTCTGCAATGTTCTGAAGCATTTTCTGCAGAAGAAGAGGGAAGTTCAAAAGTTCGTAAACAAAAATATTAGCTCTAAGTTTCTTTAGGTCTTCAATCAAATCACACTCTAAACTTGGGGCTGCTATATTATGTTTTGTTTCAGCTTGTTTAAATTGTTTCAGAGGCACATTAGTACTTATTTCGGAAGATGATTTACTCTGAGTTTTGCTTCTGGTGTTGTAAGGATGGACAATTTCAAAATTGGCTTGAAAAATACTGTCGGAAAAATGTCCGAAGTTATTGGGAGATAACTCCTCTTCTTTTGATATTTCTTCTTCCACCATGTCCTCAGAATTCTCAGGGGGAACCAAGTTATCATGTGCTTCAAGGAAAGTCTATAGAGTGTATTGGAGACTTTCAAAATCCAGACCCTCAGGGGTCAGATTTGGTCGGTTTGAGGGAAAAGGTTCTTTGAAAGGAGGTTTGTAACTTCCTTTGCTCGAAGATGCTTCTTCAGCTGATCTCCTCAAGTCTATGACTTGATTCGATAATTTTTGGATGACCTTTTGTAAACTTTCTAAGTCTGAGGTTTCTGATTGAGTTTTGGTTTGGGGAGGCCTAGGAAGAATTTATATTTTCTTCTTAGAAGATGGGGTTATTTCTGCCTCATTACTAAGATTATCTTTCAAGCTCAAAATATCTTTTTCGATTTGGCTCGCCTCCTCGAAGGCTTCCAATAATGTTGAATTCTTAGACTTTTTAACCTAAATTGCTATATTATTGTGTAGAAATTTAGTGTAATATGCCACAATAAGGTTTTCTGCGGGCATTGAATCAATGGGGATTCAATTTTTTAACGTGAGGAACCTTTGGTTGAAATATTTTACTTTCTCCTTAGGGTTCATCCTTAAGATGGAGAGTTCCATGACTAAGATTTCCGAGGATTTATCATCTCCAAACTTCTCTAGGAAACAGGTCTCGAATCTGTCCCAAGATACAATAGTGTGAGGTTGTTGAGCGAAATACCATGTAGAGGCATTGCCCTCAAACGTGTAAGGAAAAAGTCTACATACTACATCTTCATGTTCTACACTTCAAAGTCTAATGGCTAGCATGAATTTCTTTATGTGATCCTCGACGATTTGTTTATAATCTGAGTCGAACTTAGGTAACCATTTCTCTGGGTGTTTCGGTAAAGGGTGCTGGGGTCCAGGTACAACAACAACATCTTGATTGAGCTAAGGTATGGTGGGATTGTTTTGGTTTTCCATGGGTGTAGGTGGTGTCAAAGGTTGAGATGGTTCAGTTGAAGAACTGCCTTCGTCAGATGACTCTCCTCTTGAAGAGGAAGGAGATGAATGAGGTGGGGAAGGTGGAATACCAGATCCTTTGGCTGCAAGAGTAGGGGTGTGGTCAGGGTTTGTGGTATTATCTCCTAAAGGATATAAACGTAGACCAATGCCTTCGAGTTGCTCTCAGATATCCGAGAAATCTAAAGGTTGATTGAGAGGCCTACTAGGTTGTCTGATACGGGCCAAAGCATCGTGTTTCCTTAAGATTGACCGACGAACAATTTCTTGTACGTCGGCCCCTTGAGGATTTGGTGTTATTGGCTCAACGGGAATCTCAAGATTTTCGTTCGAGGTAGTTGTTGTTTCAGAAGTAACGTTGTTGTCTGAGCGACTACGTGTTACTACGGGGGAGCGAGTGTGTGGGGGTGGAGTTTTGCGACCTCCACGTGCCATCAATTTTATTCAGGTCCTCCTTCTAGCGCCATTTGTTGGCAGACGAAAATGACCGCACGTCAAGTGGAAGAACGAGTCCGGTCCGAGGTTGTCTAAATAACCCAAGTTGTTTGCTGTAACTCATTCCGATGGGTTTAATGGCTCTGTTAGCCAATCTAAAAGTCCTAAAAGAAACAAATAAAAGAAATGAAATAACTAAATAATTACTAATCACTATATATA
>ML786748.1:589018-627563 GCA_009831015.1 Picea engelmannii | reverse complement strand
TAATAAAATTTAAAAAAATATATATATATATATCATTATCAAATTTATATGTATAAAATAAAAATATAAAATAATCATGCATCAAGGTTATTTCATCTTTATTTTTGTTAAAGATATCTTCAAAGTTATTTTTTTTTGTTTTTTTTCTCAAGGAATATCATGGTTGTTTATGTCATCGAAAATTGTAATGAGATAGAGACTACAAATGAAACAGGAATTATAAATTTATTTTTTTGCAAATTTATGAAATAAAGAAATTTGTAAATAAAGAATTGGTGTTTATTATAACAAAATGTCACAATAAATAACGAGGATCGACTTACAAGCAATTTCCTCTTCCTTAGGGTAATTCTCTCTAAGATTGTAGACTACAAATTTTATAGACAAACATTTAATAACATATTATGAATTACATCAACTTCCATATTTGAACTACATAAGATAGTGACGAGGCCCAGTCAGAACTACATAAGATAGAGACGAGGCCTAGGCTCTTGCCCTACAATGATATGATCGGTTGGGCATTGGAGAATGTGGATATCCCTACTAGAACCATTTTCAATTCACAAAAGGTCGCAGTTGGGTCTTTTAGGTCAGAACATCTACAAGTGATGTACAAATTGTCTCCAGTATCCAATTTCGTTTACAATGCCAGTTTCCTAGTAGACTTTAACGAGAAGGAATGTGACCAATACGGAAAAAACCTTCCCGATTTAATTAAAGATTGGCACTCTCGCCCCGAGAAGTTCAAAGTCGATTCCCATGGTATATACCCAGTTGTCGCACTAGAACCTCACATAATGTACATAGCAATGATGATGTGTAGACTCTACGGGAAGGAAAACAAAGCCCATTTATTTTTACCGTGGGTACCTATAATACACTCAGTAGCAGAGGGATATTATTTTGATTAGGCCAATATATTGTCAGACGGTTTGGTTCAAGAGATTGCAAGATATCAGTCACTAAGAGCCAAGGGGAAACCGACCCAATTTTTCATGTCGAGTTATATTATGGACGTCGTTTGTTTTATGACGCCTTTTTCGCTGATGCGTTGGAGCTGGACTCCAAGTAGTGTTGAACCCATACATATTTATCATTGGAAGCTTTGGGAGGACAAGGCGAAAGATTTCTTTTATGAAATCTGCAACTAGGTGGTGGTGCCAATGCACACCGCTATATATGGTTACCCACCTCCCAGAAATTTCAACAAAATTGTGACTAATCTGGGAAAGATAGCAGACTAGTACATCGAGGAGCATTTTTCCTATATTAGGGTTTTCGACTGTTTGGTTCCTCCACCTACTTTGCCTCTATTTTTACCAGATCGTTTGGTGTGTCGCGAAGTAGCAGATCAAACTGTGAACGGGGGAATCAACAGGGATCTGAAAGTAGTACAAACAAAGGTATGGCCCATTTTTTCCGTGCAAATTGGTACATTTTCTTTGTTGGACTTCGGCCATTTGAAGGTAGAAGTCGTGGCCCTAGAAGAAATCAACTTGGTCGATATTTAATTTAAGAAGCACAATCCACAGATGATCGTAGGTAACCACATGGCCAACTGCAATCTGAAAAGATATGAACATGAGGATTATCCTCAGGATGAAATATTCTGAGGAGCGAGGTCCTATCAAGAGGTTTTAGATCAAATTCAATCTTTGACACCAGATAAAATGGTCAAGTTTTATAATTTCTAGAAACATCGAATAAATGGCCTCCCCAAAGTGTTGAGGGGGAAATCGTAACACCTCAAGCGACACAGAAAATGGAGACCCAAGGGTTAGAAACAAGGAGCTCAAGTGGATAGAATGCCTGAGGAAATTTGGAGGAAACTGAGACCCTGATAGAGAAGGCAGAAGAAAATCCATAGTCCACATCGGGTAAACCAGCAACTGACACAGTCGGGAAGAAGACATTATAACACCCTGTTTTCGCCAGCTTGTAAATATAACTGGACTGGCCAAGAACTATGGAAAACTCATAAAAATGGATATGTGATGTAAAAGGGACCTTGAGGAAAAGGTCAATAAATGTGAATGACATTTTGAACTTATTGCAGGACTGCTGAGAGGGGATGTGCAGAAAAGAGACCACGATGGCGGTGGAAGGCACCTGAAAAGGTGGCGTTAACTTCCACCGAGAATTAATACCATATTTGGACTCCACTGGCCTGGATAACCAAAAGCGGCTCGCTGGCCCCCAAATTTAATGTCTCACAGGCTGGTAGGCAGGCGGCTTGATGAGGGATGGGATGGTGAACCACCCATCCGTAGAGTCATCAGGCCTAATCGGCGCGAGAGTAATCGTGCCACACGCAACCTCGCGAGAGGATAAGGCGTATGGCAGAAGCGATTGTGGGGATGGACACGAGGGGAACTCTGGCATTACGCAGAGTGAGTGATAACAGAGAGGAAGGATTGCAACCTTCGCTCCTGGTCACTAGTAGACAGAGAGACGCAGTCTCACGACGTTGTGGTCTCAGCTCGGGGGTGGCTAGTGGTAAATCCGCTGGGATTCGCTACGCCTACGGTTGGGTGGAAACGAGCACCCCTCTCAGTAGTCGCACCCATTTCTGGTGTTATTTCTGATAAGTGTTTTACATATTGCATCTTGAAATTCATAGAATGATATATATATGTGTATGCTCATAGAACTGTGAAATTGTGAATGATTTCTGTGTAAGAATGTTTGTGCAGGTTTGGATAAGAATGAATAGATATATGCACATAACAGAGGAAACCATGCATGATGTACGTTGATAAAGGAATCAAATTATGCCTAGGTTGAACTAAGTGAGGCTTCCAACCCGTTCTCGGGAAGCTGTTTTCCCTTACCCGTCTCCAGGGATGCCCCGAAATAGATCTCGTCACAGAGACTTTCCCTCCTTAGAAAGGTTCACCAAGAACCCAGAAAAATGACTTGAACGCGCAAGTCTTAATAACCTTGTACGAGGAGGAACGAACCTCTTCAGATTTCGAAGTAGTAGCGTAGGGATAAGTAACGAACCGACGGATGAGATCTTGTCGGAAGACCCATGGTCATTCACGACCATCAGATTGACGGAAGTAGTAAGAGCATTACTCCTCTTGCAATTTTTCCTCTATCTTCGTGAATAGTGAGGAAATCAGGATTGTAGGTCCCCCAAGGTCCATGAGAACATTTGGAATGTCGACCCTTCCACACCTATGAAGTAGTGGAAGAATGCCCAAGATGGGACAATCTGAGCCATTGGATCTCATTCAGGAATCCCGTCGGCCGTTGGATCGGGTTAAGATGCTTAGAGTTTAGTCTCTGTAGTGCGCGCAGGAAGGACGGATCTAGACCGTTAGATCTTGGTCCAATTACCCATCACCATCGGATCGGTCCGGAGTTGTCCGAGGGTTACCATCGGGAGTCCAGCCATCAACATATCGGGATTCTCAAGGACAAGAAAATCGAGACACTTCAAGTCTCGAAACGCCGGGAAGATCTGAACTTCCCGTTGAGGATGCACGTGGCGGAGATCGAGGTTACTATCAGGAGTCGGTCTATTCGGCATCGGGAAATTGGAGTTCCCGAGGCCGTGAGAATTGGGACATCACAAGTCTCGAAATCCCGGAGAAATCGGGACCGTCCATTAGAAGAGGACGCGTGGCAGCAATCGGCGCCGACGGGGAAAGGTCCCGATAGGAAGTTGTTGATCAGCGTTTGTGTCATCAGGATATCGAGAATCCTGATGACAATTTATTTATGCATTTTGGAAATGCGACGCTCGAAACCCCGATGAGTGGAAGCCAACCGTTAGTATATTAGAGAAGTAGGAAGCGCCATTGTGGGGGCCAGCTGTCATCATAGCGGGAAGACGGGATTCGAAGGATTGGGAATCCCGTGAGCCCATACATTTTGGCATTGAAAACCCCGTAGCCCCGACAAGGGATAAGACTGCTGTCATGGGGATCGTGGTCATGTGAGCTAGGAGCCTAGCCAGGAGAGCTAGCACGTAAAGGACGCGTCGGGATTCGAGGAATCGCGAGTCCTGGGGACGTTTTCATTTCAACATTGGAAAACCCAAGACTCCGATGGGGGACAAGACTGTGGTCTTGTGAGATAGAGGTCACATGGACTAAAGACTTAGCTCGGAAGGCCAAGGCAACAGAGGAGCGTATCAGGAATCGGAGATCGGTGAACCAAATTGTTGGGACATCACGAGTTTCAAAACCCCGATGAGGAGGTATGGCTGCGGTCATATAGAGGGAGGTCGTATGGACTCAAAGGACTAGCCCAAGGGGGGGCTAGTGGAAGTTGGAGTGCATCGTGAATCGGAGAATCGAGGGCATAGGAACCCTCGACATTAGAAAGGACAAAACCCCGAAAACTTGAAGTTGTCATCAGGAAACGACCACGATTAGGTATAGAGAACCATATAGACGAATGAAAGTCTCGTTGCTTGGGGTTTGCATGTCGCTGATGCAAGCTTTGGGGATTCTCATTGTCGAGAACTAAACGGAAAAGTTTTACCCAGGTAGTGGGTATGTTACAAGTGGTATTAGAGCATGGTTACAACACTCGGCCTGATTGGGCTCATGCACGAGTCGTGCATAAACCTCGTTCGAAGCAATCCTATGAGGAGTAATCCCCTGACTTAACTCTCTTGTCCAGGATTAAAACTTGGAAAATAAGAACTTGACTATGTATGCAAGTGAAATAAGTTATGAATTTATGCGCAATTTATAAAAATGAATTTAACTCTTGACTAATAGCCATCGTTTGTCTTTTCACTCAAGCGGACGATCAACCGTGGGAATCTACAAACGCATAGTATGGTGACTCACCAAGAGGTGGGAGAAGGCTCCCACAACAGAGACGAAGAGTCTGATGAGAGAAGAGAAATAGGAACCCCTCCAGACCTAGCCGAGATTGTGAGGAGTCTCATGGTTGAGTTGCAAAGCTGCAAGGCCGACAATGAAAGGATGATGAAAGAACAAGAAAAGCAAACCGAAATTACTGCAGTTTTACTACAGAGCTTATCCGACCTACAACGACAAATGTAGCATGAACTTGAGATATAGAATCATGGTCGTATCAATGGCCGTACTGAGAGAAGCACGTCAAGAAAGTTCCACCCCAGAGGTAAAGGACCAGTGCCAGGTGATTCCACTGAGAAGGAAGTTGGCGATTCAGAAGGCTCTTCGAGAAGCAAGACTAGTTCCTATTCTCAAAAGAAACAAAAGAAGCAAAAGACTTCCAAGAGACATAAATTTTAGGAATTCAAAAAGGCCAAACCTTCCTCCTTCGACGGTGAGATAAAGAAGGGAGAGGAAGCCTAGGCTTGGCTACTTGGACTGAAGAAATATTTCAGAGTCCATGATTTTTCAGAAAATTTGAAGGCCCGAGTGGCCACTTTCAATCTGAACAGAAAAGCTTCCATCTGGTGGGAAGACCTTAAGAATATGAAAGGGGTCCGCGAGGAGGACCTGTCTTGGAAACAGTTTGAAAAATACTTTCGGAAGAAGTATTTTTCGGAGAGATATTTCGACGAAAAGGCTAAAGAATTCTATGAACTCAAACTAGGACAACTTATGATGGAGGAGTATGTCAACAAATTCCTCGACTTACTGAGATATGTACCCTACATCAAAGAAGAGAAGGCGAAGGTACAACGCTTCATCAGTGGATTACCCAAGGAATACCAGAACTGAATTGAGTTTGATGAGCCAAAGACCTTAGAAGACACTATACGAAAGGCAACATATTGTCATGAACCATATGGACATCGGGTAGAGTCTCGTGGACACTGGAGACCGAAGAGTGGTTCGAGATTTCAGAAAAAGGGGAGCAAATCCTCGGGATTTAAAAACTACAAAAAGAACCCCAGAATGAATTTCCCAACCCGGAGTATACTCCAGCAGAACTTTCCCTCGGGGGACGGAAATAAAACTTCTGGACCTATATCAGTGAAGACTAACAACCCAAAGAAAGAACCTCTGAAATGCTAGGATTGCGGAGGAGAGCATCTCTGGAGAGACTGTCCACACCGACAACAGAACAGTTGAACAATTTATAACATGCAGGAAGCCACCACAGTCAACAATGTGGCAATAAGTGTGCCGCAGATTTATGCATCCTTGGATAATAACCAAGCTGACAACCAAGCTTCAGTGGTGGAAATATAAGGTATGATTTTCAACCATCTGGTGTCTTTTTTGATTGACCCTAGTTCAAATTTGAGTTATATATCCCCTAGAACTGTTGATAAGTGTAAACTACAGCCACAGAAGCAAACCAAACCATGGTTGGTATAGTCAGCCACTGGCACCAAAAGAAAGGTAGTAGAGGTCATACCAGCTTGTCAATTTATGATGGGTGAATTCCCCACCCAAGCAACCCTTAATGTATTACCCCTGGGATCGTACGATATGTTGATCGGTATGGACTGGCTAGTCGCCCATAAATCCAAACTGGACTGTTACCATAAAACCTTAGAAGGTGTGAGCAAAGAAGGAAAGAGGATAACCCTCCAAGGGATCTGAAAACCGGTCTCGGTGAGACAAATATCAACCCTGCAAATGAGAAAGTATTGCCGAAAGGGATGTCCCCTATATGCAATACAGGCGTTGAAAACAACCGAAGGTGCTAAACCAAGCCCTGATGATCACCCTATCCTGAGAGAATACAAAGATGTATTCCCGGAAGAGGTACCGGGTCTACCTCCGAGAAGAGACATAGACTTCTCAATAGAACTTGCACTAGGAGCGGTGCCGGTTTCCAGGACACCTTACCGAATGAGCACACCTGAGTTAGTAGAAATCAAGTTACAATTGAAAGAAATGATGGATAAGGGTTATATTCGACCCAGCCTGTCCCCATGGGGAGCACCAGTCTTGTTTGTGAAAAAGAAGGATGGCACCCTTAGACTGTGTATAGACTATAGACAACTTAATAAAGTAACCATAAAGAACAAGTACCCGTTGCCCAGGATCGATGATCTATTCGATCAGTTGGGAGGTGCGTCTGTTTTCTCAAAGATTGACTTGAGGTCGGGATACCATCAAGTCCGAATTAAGGGTGAAGACATCCATAAAACCGCTTTCCGGAGACGGTATGGTCACTACGAGTTTGTGGTAGTGCCATTTGGGTTAACCAATGCCCCTGCCACTTTCATGTGCTTAATGAACAATATACTCAGTAAATTTTTAGACAAATTTGTACTGGTTTTTATTGATGATATATTAATCTACTCTAAAAATAGAGAAGAACATGAAGAGCATCTTAGACTTGTGCTGCAAGTGCTAAGAGAGCATCAACTCTATGCCAAATTCAGTAAATGTGACGTCTTTCAGAAGCAAATACACTACTTGGGACATGTTTTGTCCAAGGAAGGGGTAGCAGAAGATCCTGACAAGATCAGGTCTATCATGGAATGGCCTACCCCAAAGGATGTCTCAAACATCAGATCCTTTATGGGATTGGCGGGATACTATAGGATATTTATAAAAGATTTCTCCAAGATTGGTTGTCCAATCACTGCCCTCCAGAGGAAGGGGAAAAAATTCCTGTGGACTGAGCACTGTGAAGAAAGATTTGAAACCTTGAAACATTTACTAACCCACACACCCGTGTTGAAAATCGCGGACCCAGAAGCTGACTTCCTTGTGTGCACGAATGCCTGTAAGGAAGGGCTCGGGGGAGTCCTTATGTAGGAAGGAAAGGTGATCTGTTATGAATCCTAAAAATTGAATGAACACGAGGTCAATTATGTGACTCATGATCTGGAACTGGCTGCCATAGTACACACCTTAAAAATGTGGAGGCATAACCTCCTGGGAAGGAAGTTTATGCTTATGACAGATCACTGTGGATCACAATATTTGTTTGATCAACCCAATCTCAATGATAAACAAGCTAGATGGATGGCCCTCCTTAGCGAATTTGATTTTGAAATCAAACACATTAAAGGGAAGGAAAATAGGGTGGTCGATGCCCTAAGCAGAAGCATGAAAACGATTCACCTGGCAGCAGTGAGTACCTGCGATACAGATGCCAAGAACAGAGTAAAAAAGGCACAAGAAACAGATCCCTTCGTCCGAAATGTGACCTTGTACCTACAACAATAACCCACTGGAGAAAAATACGAAGGCTATCAGATGACCGAAGGAGGTCTGCTCACCTACAGAGATAGACTATACATTCCCAATCGTGATGACTTGAAGAGGTTCATCATGGATGAACTACATAAAAGACCTTACATTGGTCACCCATGATACCAGAAAATGATTACTGCCACCTGGAAACAATTTTATTGGCCGGGATTGAAGAAGGATGTAGCCAAATATTTGGCCCAATGCATAGAATGCCAACAGGTTAAAGCAGAACATCGACATCCAGTAGGACTATTACACCCTTGAGCCATCCCAGAATGGAAATTGGAAACCATCTCCATGGATTTTATCACTGGATTACCAACTTCAACCAAACAGAATGATGCCATTATGGTGGTGGTGGATAAACTGAGCAAGTCCGCTCATTTCATCCCCGTCAAATAAACTTGCAAGGCGATAGATATCGCCCAGGTATTCATGAAAGAGGTGTTCCAACTGCATGACATATCGAGGGAGATAATATCTGAAAAAGACACCAAATTTACTTCCAATTTTTGGAAATCACTGATGGCGGGATTAGAAACTAAATTTCTTTTTAGCATCGCCTATCACCCTCAAACCGACGGACAGACAGAAAGAGTGAATCAAATATTAGAGGATATGTTAAGGATGCATGTGATGCATCAACCTAGGAAATTGGAAGACTACCTGCCATTGGTAGAATTTGCCTACAACAACGGCTACCAAGCATCCTTAAAGATGAGTCCCTTTGAGGTCCTCTATGGTAGGCTGTGTAATATTCCAGTCAGCTGGAGTAATCCTGTAAACATGATTTCTTTTGGACCCAACATGCTGAAAGAAATGGAACAACAAGTAGCTGAGATAAAACAAAATCTGAAGATCGCTCAGAACCGACAGAAAAGTTATTCTGATCAAAAGAGAACTCCAAGAGAGTTCAAAATAGGAGACCATGTATATCTCAGAATTAAGCCCAGAAGGAGTTCCCTGAAAATGGGAGCTTGTGCCAAATTGGCACCCCGGTATTCTGGACCCTTTGAGGTTCTAGACAGAGTGGGACCTGTAGCCTATCGGCTAGCACTTCCTCCCACAGTAAAAGCACATAATGTTTTCCATGTTTCGTTATTGAAGAAATACGTACATGATGCTAATCATATAATTGACTGGTGTGTGATCCAGGTGGAACCGGAGGGAGAATTTCTACCAGAACTCCAATGCATACTGGACAGAAAGGAAACCCCGCTTTGGAACAGAACCATTGCATAGGTCAAGGTGCAGTGGAAACATTTTGGCCCAGATGAGGCTACATGGGAAATGGAGGATGCCATCAGACATGCATATCCGATTTTGTTTACTTCTGTACATGCAATTCACGTTAGTAGATAAGAACATCGAGGACGATGTTCCTTTTAAGGGGGAGGGAATTGTAACACCCTGTTTCCCCCAGCTTGTAAATATAACTGGACTGGCCAATAACTATGGCAAACTCATAAAAATGGATATGTGATGTAAAAGGGACCTTGAGGAAAAGGTCAATAAATGTGAATGACATTTTGAACGTATTGCAGGACTGCTGAGAGGGGATGTGCAGAAAAGAGACCATGATGGCGATGGAAGGCACCTGAAAAGGTGGCGTTAACTTCCACCGAGAATTAATACCGTATTTGGACTCCACTGGCCCGGAGAACCAAAAGCGGCTCGCTGGCCCCCAAATTTAATGTCTCGCAGGCTGGTAGGTGGGCGGCTTGATGAGGGATGGGATGGTGAACCGCCTATCCGTAGAGCCGTCAGGCCTGATCGGCGCAAGGGTAATCATGCCACACACAACCTCATGAGAGGATAAGGCGTATGGCAGAAGCGATTGTGGGGACGGATGCGAGGGGAACTCTGGCATTACGCAGAGTGAGTGATAGCAGAGAGGAAGGATTGCAACCTTCGCTCCTGGTCACTGGTAGACAGAGAGACGCAGTCTCACGCCGTCGTGGTCTCAGCTCGGGGGTGGCTAGTGGTAAATCCGCTGGGAGTCGCTACACCTACGGTTGGGTGGAAACGAGCACCCCTCTCAGTAGTCACACCCATTTCTGGTGTTGTTTCTGATAAGTGTTTTACATATTGCATCTTGAAATTCATAGAATGATATATATATGTGTATGCTCATAGAACTGTGAAATTGTGAATGATTTTTGTGTAAGAATGTCTGTGCAGGGTTGGATAAGAATGAATAGATATATTCTCATAACAGAGGAAACCATGGATGACGTACGTTGATAAAGGAATCAAATTATGCCTAGGTTGAACTAAGTGAGGCTTCCAACCCATTCTCGAGAAGCTGTTTTCCCTTACCCGTCTCCAGGGATTCCCCGGAATAGATCTCGTCATAGAGACTTTCCCTCCTTAGAAAGGTTTACCAAGAACCCAGAAAAAGGACTTGAATGCGCAAGTCTTAATAACCCTGTACGAGGAGGAACGACCCTCTTCAGATTTCGAAGTAGCAGCGTAGGGATAAGTAACGAACTGACGGATGAGATCTTGTCGGAAGACCCATGGTCATTCACGACCATCAGATTGACGGAAGTAGTAAGAGCGTTACTCCTCTTTCCCTTTTTCCTCTATCTTCGTGAATAACAAGGAAATCAGGATCGTAGGTCCCCCAAGGTCCATGAGAACATTTGGACCGTCGACCCTTCCACACCTACAAAGTAGTGGAAGAATGCCCAAGATGGGACAATCTGAGTCGTTGGATCTCATTCAGGAATCCCGTCGACTGTTGGATCGGGTTAAGATGCTTAGAGTTTAGTCTCTGTAGTGCGCGCAGGAAGGATGGATCTAGACCGTTAGATCTTGGTCCAATTACCCGTCAACCATCGGATCGTTCTAGATCTGTCCGAGGGTTACCATCGGGAGTCCAGCCATCAGCATATCGGGATTCTCAAAAACAAGAAAATCGAGACACTTCAAGTCTAGAAACGCCGGGAAGATCTGAACCGCCCGTTGAGGATGCACATGGCGGAGATCGAGGTTACTATCGGGAGTCGGGATATTCGGCATCGGGAAATCGGAGTTCCTGAGGCCGTGAGAATTGGGACAACACAAGTCTCGAAATCCCAGAGGAATCGGGACCGTCCATCAGAAGAGGACGCGTGGCAGCAATCGACGCCGACGGGGAAAGGTCCCGACAGGAAGCTGTTGATCGGCGTTTGTGTCATCGGGATATCGGGATTCCTGATGACAATTTATTTATGCATTTTGGAAATGCGACGCTCAAAACCCCGATGAGTGGAAGCCAGCCATCAATATATTAGAGAAGTAGGAAGCGCCATTGTGGGGGCCAGCTGTTAGCATAGCGGGAAGATGGGATTCGAAGGATCGGGAATCCCGTGAGCCCATACATTTTGGCATTGAAAACCCTGTAGCCCCAACAAGGGATAAGACTGCGGTCATGGGGATCGTGGTCATGTGAGCTAGGAGCCTAGCCAGGAGAGCTAGCACGTAAAGGACGCGTCAGGATTCAAGGAATCGCGAGTCCTGGGGACGTTTTCATTTCAACATTGGAAAACACGAAACTCCGATGGGGGACAAGACTGTGGTCTTGTCAGATAGAGGTCACGTGGACTAAAGGATTAGCCTGGAAGGCCAAGGCAGCAGAGGAGCGTATCGGGAATCGGAGATCGGTGAACCAAATTGTTGGGACATCACGAGTATCAAAACCCCGATGAGGAGGTATGGTTGCGGTCATATAGAAGGAGGTCGTATGGACTCAAAGGACTAGCCCAAGGGGGGGCTAGTGGAAGTTGGAGTGCATCGTGAATCGGAGAATCGAGGGCATAGGAACCCTCGACATTAGAAAGGACAAAACCCCGAAAACTTGAAGTTGTCATCAGGAAACGACCATGGTTAGGTATAGAGAACCGTATAGACGAATGAAAGACTCGTTCCTTGGGGTTTGCATGTCGTTGATGCAAGCTTCAGGGATTCTCATTGTCGAGAACTAAATGGAAAATTTTTACCTAGGTAGTGGGTATGTTACAGACATCCATTGAGATAGGTAGTCCTCTCAAATCTGTCACACCTCTACAGTTCAGTAGAGGGAACCCGATGGCCGAAGTTGTATTCATAGGAGACCTTACACCTACTTCAGCAGCAGATATGCCTCCTTCGGAATTATTCTTCAGTAAGAAGAGAATGGTTGTGGTAAAGAGAGAAACACATTAGAAGGAGGGTGCAACTGTTAAAATACACAAGGTGTTATTAGATGGGCAGACCCTAGAAGAAGAAGACTTCGCTACAGAGGTCGCAGGCTCCCTGGGAGCTTTCACGACAACAAAATAGTTTTCAGTGAGCAGCCTGAAGGAGAAGTTGAAGCAAAAAGATATGTTGATAGGAAAATTGTAAAATCAAATGAAAACGGTGGAGCAGAATGTCAGGAGTGAGATCGACAAGGAAGTCCAACAACTCAAATCCAGTCTTGATGAGATGCAGAAAAAGTCATAGACAATAAATGAATTAGTCAGACAACTGCAAGCGAAGGTAAGCTTAACCAAAAAAGCGGTAGTGGATATATCAGCTTTCCAAACCCAAGCTCTAGAGGTACATAAGGAATTGGAATCAGCGCAACAGATCCTTTTCAATAAGGTGGAAGCTATCTAAAATCATTTTCGGGTGGTAAATCAATCCTTAGATAACATTTGTTTAAGAGAGCGAGAAGCTATTGCTTCTCGGGCCACTTTCCAGGAAGCAGTTGTGTCGTCGGCTAGAGAAGGAGTGTCTGTGGTTTCTGGGTTGTCTATTTCAGAACAAGCCAGAGGCGATATAATACTCAAGACCTAGGAAGCCAATATAGCCGAAGGTAAAAAGATGGCTAAAGAAGTCAAAGAGGCTTGTGAAGAACCTTTTCAATTACTCAACAAAGAGTCATTAGGGCTCGGAAAAGATGATAACTCTGAAATACTGGGACAATTTGATATAGACAAGAATCAACTTAATATCAAGACAAACATGGAAGAGGCTCAGGCTGAAATCTTGATATTAAAACATATTGATATTACTCAAATAGATAGATGGCTGGTGAAGCCTAATGTGCAACTACAGTCTATAATTTCATAGGACAAAATAATGGAAGATACATTGCCTAAATTAGAAAAGAAATTGTATGTTTTTGAAGAAAATGACTTAACAGAACCCTCCAGGCTGGTAGCACAATTTGTGAGCAAATGTATTGAATGTATCAAGAAAGGAAAGGGAAAAACCTCCAAGAACCAATGAGGTATTTTGTACACATCATCTATATAGATCGTGATTAGAGATTATCTATTTCTGAGCTGGACAATAGGAAAGAAAAACGCCTCTACCAGCATGACGAAAAGACAAAAGTGATGCAAGTGAAGATCTTCATATTTCACTTTTTGTAATCTTTACTATTTTAGAAATAAGGAGAATTCTAACCGTTTAGGGTTGAGAACCTTTTGTATAAATACTTATTTAGAATAATGAACAAAGGGTTGCTTCTTACCATATTGTAACTAAGAAAACTCATCCTTTGTGAGTATTAATAGAAGCACAGATAGAGATTCCAAATTTTGTGCAGTTTGAGTTAAGTGCCCTTATTGTATTTCATATTTCCAGTTTTCTTTATGTTACTCCTCGATAAGTGAATGACTGCAATTTAGTACAACATCTACTGTGATCATATTTCATTTAGTTATCTGAAAATCAAACAATTTTTCCTCTGTATTTTCTATCAGCAAATACAAGACTTGCAAGCTACTTGGATCACTATATCATATATCCTTTCAGGGGTGCATTCCACTCTTTCTTATACTATAAACAAGGTAAGATTATTCTATCATTGATGCCTTAGCTTGTTTAATAGTTTTGTAACTTTCTTCATCACCACTCAATTTGATTAATTGACTCAGACGATGAAACACGGCCTCTGTTATGTTAAACTATTAATTTCATTTGAGGATTTATATTCTTACATAACTAACGGAGAGAGAAATCATTCTTAAAACAAATCATTCCTTAATTCCTGATGCCTGACATTATTCTTTGAGCCTTAATTTTAATCTCAGGAACAACATCTTTTTGGCGCCATTGCCGGGGACGGAGAAACGAAGTTATTTTCCCCTGGGAGAACGACATGGTAAGTTTCTCTCTTTGATAGTGAACAAAGATAGAATACAATATTAAGGCTAGTTTTAATTTTCACTTGGTGACCCCACCACTAATAATATAGCATTCAGTCGAAGGAATACCTGAAAAAACCCTGACGATAAGCAGAGCATGCCTGTATCCGACCCTGAAATTTTTTTAAAACCAAGGGGATACCTTAAGAAAACCACTACTTCCACAAGTAAGGTTTATCAATCCAAACCCACACAGTCTAATGCTAAGGTTCCACCTGAACAGTTAACTCCGCAAGAAGGTTCCACCGAAATCCATTTCGGAGAAACATTGGCTGATAGAGTTGAAGATGAAATCATAAACCCCGAGTTGGTTTTACCCAAGATAAAGACCAAAACCGATTCAATTGCCTCCTTTACTAATAAAGGAAAAAGACCCACCTCAATACCTGCTTTGATTGATATTCCATCGGTCCCCAAAACAAAGTTTCTAGCTTCCTGAAGTTTTGAAGAATATATCTTACGTTCTGATTTGACTCCTGTTGTATCTCCCGTTTATATATCCTACAAGTTTGAAGAGACTAGTCCTCATCTCTCTTTCCCCCCATTTTCCTACTTTTTGTCTCTTGATGATCAGTTCCCAGAACCCCTTTGTCTTCATCCCGAAGTAGTTGGAAGGTCATTGCACATATTTGAAAATCCTCTCTATAATCTCCAAGTTTCATCCCCTAGATTATCAATGGTTTCTATAGGAGGAGGTGGTGCCGGAGGTGGCAGAGGTGGAGGAGGATTCAGTGCTAGAGGGGGAGGAGGAGGCGGTCAAGGACTAACACCCCCACCTCCTAGAATTTTTTCTAAAGTAGCTGCTAGGTATGCTCCTTTAGTCCTTTCAGTTCCCCTCCACGATTTACCTGAAAACTATATGAAAAACCTGCCAAATTTTACAAGAGAGGGAGACTTAACGACCACTGAACACATAAATTTTTTCGATCAGTTTGTCGATATCCTTGGCCTTGAGCCCGAGGATGTTTATTCAAGACTCCTAGTTCAAACTTTTGAAGGACATGTGAGAACCTGGTTCCGAGGGATACCAACAAGCTCTATAAGAACATACGACGAGTTAGAAAATGCCTTTCTCAGACAATGGGGAGAGAGGAAGGATCACCTTTATTATTTAACCGAGTTCAGAGATTTAAGAAATAAAAATTCAGAAACAGTTCTCAAATTCACTCAGAGATTTAATAAGTTGTATAACAAAATTCCAGCTGAGGTTAAACCTTCCCAACCTGCAGCAAAGGTGACTTTCGTTGAGGCTTTCGAACCTGAATTTGCCTTACTGTTGAGGGAAAGGAGATCTGCATACCTCACAAGAATGCAGAACGATGCTATAGAAATTGAATCAAATATGATGGCATCGGGAAAATTGAAAGCTAAAGATGAAATGGGAAATAAAGAAACTAGACGATTTAGAGAACAAGCAGGACCTTCTGGATCTGGGAGGTTTGCGGAAGACAAAATGGATGACACGGAAAAAACAATTAAAGAATTATCGAACAAAATCTCGAGGATGGAACTGGACCAATATAAAATAGATCAGTTCACTAGAAAAGATTTCAGAAGAAATCATAACCCTCAAATGCATCAAAGACAGATCAAAAATGAAGATCAAAAGATTCAAACCTCCTTTAAAAACGAAAATTTCATAGGAGAAGATGACATGTGAAGCTTTGAGGAGTTAGAGGAAGACATGAATAATCTTAGCGATGATGATCAAGAAACTCATTTGACGAGGCAAGACTATGAAAGGTCTTTAGGCGCAAAATACTTGTTTAATGATGATAACATAAATATTATAGAAGATTATGCTTATCAAAGAATCGTCGACAATATAATGGTCGAGCTTCAAGAGAAGTATAATTTGAGGCTTAGAGATAGAAATGTCATAATTTCCCAACCAAAGAATATCTTGACGAGAAGTAAAGCGAGTGAGGCAGCTCAATCAGTTGTTGAAACATAGACTGCCAAGACAAAAGCAGTGGAAATTCCAACTGTCAAAACAAAGATAGTTGAGATACCGACTGTCAAAACAAAGATATCCGAAACAAAACAGACACAAACTAATAAGATAGAAAAAAGGGAGATAGAGATCCCAACTAGAAAAGATGAAAAGACCACATGGAGTTTCAATCTAGAAAATGAGATTAATAAAATCAAGATCCATGTACCTCTGGTTGAATTGGCAAAAAACCCTACATATATAAAACAAATTTCCAAAATGATAAATTTTTCGGATATTGAAAGTCATGTAGATGTTATAAATTTAGAAGATGATCAACTGACTATAATGTTTGGTCTGCATTTTGGAAATGCCAGAGATTATGTCGCTCCTTTCTACATCACACTGACTATGCATGATCATCTGTTCCATACTTGTATGTTAGATTCTAGAACCTCCCACAATGTGATGCCCAAAGCTATTATGGAAAAATTGGGCCTTGAAATTACCAAACCATACAGAAATTTGTATTCTTTTGATTCGAGAAAAGTTAAATGTATGGGTATGATTAAAGATTTAGTGGTTAATCTTGCACAAATTCGTGTAAAAAGTATTCTGATGGATGTGGTTGTTGTTGATATCCCTGCAAAGTATGGCATGTTGTTATCCAGGTCTTGGGGTGCCAAACTTGGAGGATCCCTTCAACTCGACATGACATATGCTACAACCCGATCTTCGGCGAGCAGTTCACTCGCCTGTACAGAGAAACAAGGTTGGCATATACTATAAGTGACCCGAAAAATCCGAATAATTACCCTGTGTATGTTGCTGATCATGATTTAAGAAATTGTATATTATCTCTTGATGATGATTTAGATGAATGTATAGAAGAAAATTGTACAGAAAAAGAAAAAATAGAAAAAACAAATAAAAATGTAAATAGTGTTGGAGTTTGGAAAATGTATTTCAATGGTGCTTCATCTTGTGAAGGAGTAGGCGTTGGAGTGTTGTTTGTGGCACCTGGAGATGAGTTCATTATTCCATTTTCCTATAAATTACAGTGGGACATCGATTATACAAATAATGTATGCGAATATGAAGCCCTGGTTTTAGGATTAGAGGCTGTCAGGAAGTTAAAAATTGAAAATATGATAGTTTATGTTGATTCAGAATTGATTGTGAAATAGATAAAGCAACAATTGATCAGGGGATCAAATTTTGCTAAAAAATTCAAAGTGCTTGGAATCACTTCAAAACGGACGAGAGAATAGGCCTCATCGTTTTGAACCCAACGCAACTCGTTTCGTCTCAAACGGACGTCGGGAGCGAGAGATATTGCAATATGTTCATAAAGTCAAACAGGGAAAAAAAGGGCGCTGACTGTACAGTCCGTACAGGCTGATGTGGCAGGGCCGTACGACCGTACGATGATGTGACATGTGATGATGTGGCAGAGTTTGGTTGGCAGTTGAGGGTGAATGATATCTCGACACGTGGCATATTATTGATCAATGGTAAGGTGCCACGTGGCCCAATCATGGGCTGCCACGTGGCACCCCTTTATTGGATTTTGGTTTGTTATGTAAAATTTTATGGGTTTGTGGGGGTCGAACCCCGGACCTCACCACCGGTGTAACACTTTAACAAAGTCCGCATGACCATTACGCCCATACAATGTTGCTTACCATATAATGGTTTTCATTATATTTAAATTTGTATATTTGTATATTTGGGCGGGGGTCAGGCCGGGGCTTAGCCCCGACCCATGGTCGTGTTACTATTACATATGACCACCATATATATACGATTGCGTGCGGGTATAACACATCCCCCAGTCACGTATGTACTACCATGTGACTTGGTATAACGGTTGGCGCGGTTTCAAATTATGGTTTGAACGGTTCAAACGACCCGCCATTTGTCATGGTATGATTGCCTTTGGTTTTAGTCCTTTGCGCTGGACGTATGGAAGCCTAATGTGCCTAGGTGCTAGGCGGTTAGGGGCTAGCGCGCCCATAACCGTCCTACAGTTTTCATCGTTGGCGCGGTTGCGCCCGATGTTGGGTTTTTACGTTATATATTGCGTGTGTGCCAGGTTCATTTGACAAGGGTGCGTTTTGTAGATGCAGAGACAACAAGCTTGAAGGGGGGACTTCCAGGAGGCCTAACTTCTTCGTTTTTCGACCGATTGAGGTGCCGAAAAATCCCAGCTAGGGGTTTTTGGATTCTCTGAAGCTATTGGAGCAATCGGTTGGTCAGTTTGAGCATTGTAAGGCATGATTTTGAGCACTTTGAGAAATTAATAATAATGATCCATTGGAAGCTGGACCAGGAGATGTAGCCCAAGAGATGGGTGAACTCCTTTATCAATTGTTGTGTTTATGTGCTTATGTTCATTGATTATGTTGCTGTCTATGTGTATTTTGCATAAGTAATCCTTTAATTTATGTGTTGCAAAATTGATCCATTTGTTTTTAACACATAACATTTACTTGCAATAATTTCAAGATTTTCAAGTCTTCTTCATTTTTAGATCAACAATACCAGGCCAAACACCCAAGGTTGAGGTCTGACAGAAATTATGCCTAGGATCTGATTGAGAATGTGTTCTCATCATTTAATATCCACCATATGCCCACAATGGAGAATCAACAAGAAAATTCATTGGCCAAAGATGCCGCAACATTTGTACCTCCTAATGTCCTCAAACTAAAGTATCACATAGAAATGAGGCACAGACCCTCCATACCAAATAATGTTCAACACTGGCAAGTCTTCGAGGATGATGAACAAATCAGGAAATTCCTAGAAATGGTGGATGAATTTTCTAAAACGCATATTGATCAGGAAAATTAGAATGACCCTGCTTGGATTATGCATTAAGGTGAATATCCCTAGGAGTTCCAGGATAAGATCGTTAATCACCGCATTTTGGTACTGAAAAATAATCATATCCCTAAAGGTTTTATTCCTTTGGAAAGATTATTCAATCATGATGATATTCCCTTAAAGTATACTTTGCAGCCTTAGCCTGAAGAGGTTGAAGATTGTAACATAGGCACTAAGGAAACTCCTAAGATGGTAACGATATCTAAATACATTCCCCCTGAAATGAAAATCAAATATGTCGAGTTACTCAAGCAGTACAAGGATGTTTTTGGCTAGTCTTATGATGAATTAAGAACTTATGACACCACCGTAATTGAACACAAAATTCCCTTAAAACGAGGCGTTAAACCTTTCAAGTAGAAGCTCAGACAGATAAATCCTATACTATTGCTTGTGATAGAAAAGGAAGTGAAAAAGCTCCTAGTTGCGAAGAACATCATTCCAATTAGATATTCCGAGTGGGTAGCCAATCTGGTTCCGGTCAGGAAGAAAAATGGTGAAATCAGACTGTGTGTAGATTTCATAAATTTAAATAGATCATCTCTCAAAGATAATTATCCATTACCTAAAATGGATCACGTATTGGAAAAAGTGGTCGGAGAAAATAGAATGTCTATGATTGATGTATTTTCAGGCTATAATCAAATTTCACTCCATGAGGATGACAAAGAAAAATCTGTATTCACTACCCCATAGGGTACCTTTATGTATGACACAATGCCATTCGGTTTGATGAACGCAGGAGCCACTTTCTAATGAGCTATGGACATCACCTTTTTCAACGAAAGAGATAAGTTTGTTGTCAATTATCTTGATGATCTAACCGTATTTTCTAAATCTGACGCAGAGCACTTGATACACCTCAAATAGATGTTTAAGAAATGTCGAAAATTTGGTTTGTCTCTGAATCCCAAGAAATCTCACTTTGCAATGCAGGAAGGTAAACTCTTGGGCCACACAGTATCTCAAAATGGAATCAAAATCGACCTGAAATGGTTGAATCTATAGATACTACCAATATTCCTAGGAACAGAAAGGAAATACAATCATTTTTAGGAAAAAATAATTTTTTAAGAAGATTCATCCCAAACTTCATTGAAATTGTAAAATTGATTACAGATATGCTCAAAAAGGACAGTGAGGTCAAATGGAAAACCAAAGACAAAGCTTCATTTGAACGCATCAAGAAAGTTGTAGGTGAAGCACCGATGTTGGCCAGCCCAGATTATGTGAAAGAATTCTTGATTTTCTCATTCGCCTCCAAACACACTATTGCGACCGTGCTCTTACAAAAAAACGATGAAGGTTTCGAGCAACCAATAGTGTTTTTTATTAAAAGTATCAGCGATGTTGAACTGAAATATGATATATTGGAAAAACAAGCACACACAATGGTAAAGGCCCTCAAAGATTTTAGGACTTATGTACTCCATTCTAAGATAATTGCCTATGTACCAACCAACGTTATCAAGGATATATTAGTTCAACCAGATAGTGATGGAAAAAGGGGCCGATGATTAGCCAAGATTCAGGAATTTGACCTAGAATTAAGACTGACCAAACTTGTCAAAGGTCAGGGCTTGGCTGAATTACTAGCCGAATCAAATTTTCGGGCACTTGGGATAAATCACCTACAAGATTATGAAGATTTTCCAGACATAGACGAACTTGATGTTACTATACCTGCAACCGAGATCCAAGAAAAATTATCTTCCTCTGCCTGGTATAAAGACATAGTTTCTTACCTTCTAATTCTGCAGTGTCCAAGTGATATGGCCACTTCCAAATCTAGAACGTTGAAGTTGCACATAGTAAAGTATTGTATCATAGATAGCCAACTATATTGGAAGGATCCTCTGGGATTTTTATTGAGTTGTTTAGTAGAATTTGAAACGGAGAAAGTCATAAATGAATTTCATGAAGGGGTGTGTGGAGGGCATCACACCTGGAGAGCAACGGCCTATAAATCCCTGAGAGATGGATATTATTGGTAGAAATTATTCACTGATGTGAATGCCAAAGTTAGAGCCTGTAACTCATGCCAACTATTTTCAAGAAAGAAAACGATTTTGGCCTTACCTTTGGTCCCAGTCAAAACATAAGCTCTGTTTCAGCAATGGGGTCTAGATTTCATCGGTGAAATACATCCACATTCAAGCGCACAACATAAGTGGATTTTGACTGCTACTAATTATTTCACTAAATGGGTGGAGACCATTCCAATGCGAAACGCAACGGAGGCAGTGGTGATCAGTTTCTTAGAAGAGAACATTTTATCGAGATTCGACTGTCCTCAGAAGATAGTCACTGATAATGCCCAAGCTTTCAAATCCATAGATATGGTAAGTTTTTGTCAAAAGTACAACATCGTACTAGGACATTCAATGGCCTAATATCCTAAAATAAATGGATTAGTTGAGTCCTCGAACAAGAGTTTAATCACCATAATTAAAAAAGTGTTAACTGAAAATAAGAAAGCCTGGCACGTGCATTTGAAGTATTCTTTATGGGCTAATAGAATAGGCACTAAGAAATCCATCAGAATGTCCCCCTTTCAAATGGTATACGGAACCGATGTGGTTCTCCCCATAAATCTTGCTCTGCCCGTAATGAAACTTTGGCAGAATGCTAAGGAAGAGCCAAATGACATCACCAAAAGAATAAATAAATTGATAGAAGTCCAGCAAAATAGGGCTGAAGTGGATGAGAGAATCTAGAAATATCAGGATAACATCAAAGCCATGTTTGACCAAAAAGCTAAAGATAGGGAAGTCCTCCCTGGTGACTTGGTTTTAAAATGGGATTCCAAGAAGGAAGACTCGGGAAAGCACGACAAATTTGACCATATCTAGTGTGGAACTTTCAAGGTCACATCTTGTGAGGGAAATAATTCATTTTTGTTAGAAAATCTCGATGGGAAGATCCTTAACGCCCCTATCAACTGGAGTTACCTGAATCATTTTATGCAGTAACCATATTCTGAACTCCCATTGTACATACCGATTTGATTTTCACATTTTTGTTTACAATTTTTCATTTCTTCGTTAAGTCTTTACTTTCATTGTAAATAAAAACAGGTTTGTCGATTTCATAAAAACAAAAATATAAAAATAAGTAACGCATAGAGTTCCAATCTACAGAAGTTCCTAACGTCCCTCATGTGTATTTTCATTGTAGGATACTTGTTGATAGTCGAGAGATAAGTTGTATCAGAAATCGATGCTCACATTTCAAAACATTGACTTTCTCTCGAAATAGGTGATAAATAGATAGTTTATTTGGTTGAAAATGTAGAGAAAATCTAAGGTATGAACTTATGCCCTACTAACCCAAGTTAAATTTTCAAGGAGATATCAATAGGTATGACATAAGTTTCATCTATACAAATGTTGTCACCTAATATACAACCAGAGGAACATAAAATTACGTTTTAATTCTCAAGAGTTTTCTCTGGATAAAATAAAATTAAAAATGAAATAAAATTCATAATAAGAAAGTAAGCAATAAAAAGACTTTAAAGAAAAGAATTTGAGAATCTGTATGCAGACTCGCATAGGGATGATTGTTTTCACGATAGAACATCTGAATCCTCTTTTTGCTTCTCCTTCTTATCTTCAAGTTGTATTTTCCTGTGATTCTAAATATCTTTTCTTGATCTTCATGGAGGAAAAATGACTTCACCTTGACTCTCAAAGCTCAAAAACAAGTTTGCAACATGAGAATAGGCAAAAATCTTTATAATCCCTTTGACTTTAAGTGAAAGAAAGTATGTCTAGGCTAATCCTAACTACTTTAGCTTTTCTAACTGATTTAGACTGATTAGTTTTGCTCAAGGAAAGTCCCTGGAAATCAAAAAGTTCCCCTTGAAAAATTCCTATAAGAGAAGGTGTTTTGAAGGTCGAAAGAAGATTAGTCTAGAGTAATCAAAGTGAGTTAACATACCTCTGATGCTAAATTATAAACATATGTCATCCCTGGTATATTGTATACAAATTGATTGTCCCCACTTCATTTAAAAAAAAAATTAAGACAAATGGTGAAAGGAAATTCATAAAATGATTGCCCCCATCTAGTCCAAAAAGAGATGATGAAAGGAAATTCATTAAATGATTGCCCTCATATCGACATTTAAATGCAAAATTACTAATTGAAGTGGTGAAAGGAAATTCAATATGGTAATTAGATAAGTTCACCAGGGTACTGAACATGCTCGTTGGCAGTGAAGCAATGTCTACGATATCTACAAGGTTGTTATACATGTATTATAATGCACTCTGGTAACTAGTTCTCTTCTTGACTAGATCTACATTCTAAGCCAACACATGACTTCCCGACTAAAACATTAAAATTACCTTGCCTTGATGCGAACAAAATCGAACAGAATCTGGTAGACTGATAGATCAATTAAGGTTGTTTTGATTAGCTTAAGAAAATCTGAAATCAGTTTTAAGAAAAGGAATCCATTGATAAGCCTAAACTCGAGATCAATGAATGATTAAGTTTTGAAAGTTTTCATAGATATGGATGAATTCCAAAGTCCGTATGTGTGTCCTTTTTCAGAATGTGTTTCACAGAAATGCAGTAATGACTCCATTTACCCAATAAAGGCTACTTGGTCTACTGTTCTTCTGTGTCTCACAGGGAGACAAGATCCCTAGATGGAGCCTATGTTGGAACAAATATATATTTATAAAACTTTAGACTTAAATAGATTTCATTCTCGTTTAAATAAAAACAGTGTGCGCTTAATTCTCATTGTTGATGAAGTCTCACATTAAATCAAACGATCCTAATCTCTTAAGAATTATGAAGCCACCTACTTGTTAACGAGTCAAATAACTAAAATACTACATTCGATAAATCGGGTTTCGGATTTTCGCAATGTAGGCATTTCAACATACAACAATTCCAAAGTCCCAATAGCTGAAATCACGAAATTGTCTTAACCATCTTAATTAAGAATTAAGAATGATTAATGGTTAATTAATCATGTCACGATTTCGTGTTTTGGGAATCCTGCATGCAATGACTATCAAATTCCTGATAGCCAAAGAAACGAAATTGTCTTAAAGAATTAAACCAGATTAATTAATAATTAAAAATGATTAACGGTTAATTAATCATATCGCGATTTCGCGTTTCGGAGATCCTACCTCGAAAGACTTTCAAAGTCCCGATAGCCGAAATCGTGAAGCTGTCTTAGGTTGATCACGATTATTTAAAGGGGTTAAACATGATTAAAGTTAATTAATCACATCGAGATTTTTCATGTCGGGGATTATACCTTGAAATGTCATAAGATATCCCGATATCTGAAGTCGTGGAATTTTCTTAACGATACATGTGATTAACTGACGCATTAATGATGATTATCACGTAATTAATCTTTCGCTAAATAATGACTCGGATAAATTCAAATTTCATCTGTGCTTTTCCCGAAAATTAATGACATTAATAGTTGTTTTACGACAATCATTCCAAGTGAGATCCTAGACCACCGCCGAAATTTTATTCATTAAGGAAACGTAAATGCGTCATCAGTAGAAGTATTGGCAAATCGATGCAATTAAAGGAAAAAGATATTGAATTTCAAATTTCCATGTGTGTTTTCACTAAGCAGTAAATTTTCAAGGTAATAAACTTTGTGCATATCCTGTGACAGATATTAGAGCGTTGAGACCGGATACCATGGCTCCTCAAAAAGTAATTAAAGTGTCTGGTGAAGGATCGAGGCAGAACACATATATCCTCTCTGACACCTTGCCCAGAAACATAGACGTCGTTAAATCCTGGACGCAAGTGTTCAATATTCTACAGTATGAATTGGTCAATTTTCCAGATGAATCAGGTAATGATGAGACGGAGGACCTAGCTACCAAATTCAAAATTTTTGCCTAGTCAGAACTAAATAAGATAGCGACGACGCCTAGGCTCTTGCCCTACAACGATATGATCGTTTGGGCGTTGGAGAATGTGGATATCTGTACCAGAACCATTTTCAATTCACAAAATTTCGCAGTTGGGTCTTTCAGGCCAGAAAATATACAAGTGATGTACAAATTGTCTCCGGTATCCAATTTCGTTTACAATGCCAGTTTCCTAGTAGACTTTAACAAGAAGGAATGTGACCAATATGGAAAAAACCTTCCCGATTTAATTAAAGACTGGTACTCTCACCCCGAGAAGTTCAGAGCCGATTCCCATGGTATATACTCAGTTGTCGCACTAGAACCTCACATAATGTACATAGAAATGATGATGTGTAGACTCTACGAGAAGGAAAACATAGCCCATTTCTTTTTACCATGGGTACCTATTATGCACTCAGTAGTAGAGGGATATTCTTTTGATTGGGCCAAGATATTGTCAGACAGTTTGGTTCAAGAGATTGCAAGATATCAGTAACTAAGAGCCAAGGGGAAACCGGCCCAATTTTTCATGTCGACTTATATTATGGACGTCGTCTATTTTATGATGCCTTTTCCGCTGATGGGCTGGAGCTGGACTCCAAGTAGTGTTGAACCCATACATATTTATCATTCTAAGCTTTGGGAAGACAGGGTGAAATATTTCTTTTATGAAATCTGCAACTGGGTGGTGGTGCCAATGCACATCGTTATATATGGTTACCCACCTCCCAGAAAGTTCGACAAAATTGTGACTAATCTGGGCAAGATAGCAGACTAGTACATCGAGGAGCATTTCTCCTATATTAGGGTTTTCGGCTTTTCGGTTCCTCCACATGCTCTGCCTCTATTTTTACCAAATCGCTTGGTGGGTCGCGAAGTAGCACATCAAACTATGCATGGGGGAAACAACAAGGCGCTGAAAGTAGTACGAAAGAAGGTATGGCTTGTTTTTCCCATGCAAATTGGTACATTTTCTCTGTTGGACTTCGGCCATTCGAAAGTAGAAGCTGTGGCCCTAGAAGAAATCAAGTTGGTGGATATTGAATTTAAGAATCACGATCTGCAGAAGATCGTAGGTAACCACGTGGCCAACTGCAATCTGAAAAGATATGAACATGAGGATTCTCCTCGTGATGAAATATTCTGAGTGAGGTCCTATCAAGAGGTTTTGGATCGAATTCAAGCGCTAACACCAGATAAAGTGGCTGAGTTTTATAATTTCCAGAAACATTGAAGAAATGGTCTCCCCAAAGTATTACAAGGGGAAATCTCGACACCTCCTACCTCAGAGAAAACAAAGATCCAAGATTTAGAAACAGGGAGCTCTAGTGGACAGGATGCCTGAGGAAATTTGGAGGAAACTCAGACCTTGATAGAGAAGGCAGAAGAAAATCCACAATCCACATCGGGTAAACCAACAACTGACATAGCCGGGAAGTAGACATCCACTAAGATAGGTAGTCCTATCTAATATGTCACACCTCTATAGTTCAGTAGAGGTAACCTGATGGCAAAAGTTGTATTCATAGGAGACCTTACACCTATTTCAGCAGCAGAGATGCCTCCTTCAGAATTCTTCTTCAGTAAGAAGAGAAGGGATGTGGTAAAGAGAGAAACACATCAGAAGGAGGGCGCAGCTCTTAAAAGACACAGGGTGCTATTAGATGGGCAGGCCCTAGAAGAAGAAGACTTTGCTACAGAGGTCGCAGGCTTGTTGGGAGATTTCACGACAACAAACCAGTTTTTAGTGAGCAGCCTGAAGGAGAAGTTGAAGCATGAAGATATGCTGATAGGAAAATTGCAAAATCAAATCAAAACGGTGGAGTAGAATGTCAGGAGTGAGATTGACAAGGAAGTCCAGCAGCTCAAATCCAGTCTTGATGAGATGCAGAAAAAGTCACAGACAAGCAATGAATTAGTCAGACAGTTGCAAGCGAAGGTAAGCTTAACCGAAAAAGCGATAGTGGATATATCATCTTTTCAAACCCAAGCTCTAGAGGTACATAAGGAACTGGAATCAACGCAACAAATCCTTTTCAATAAGGTGGAAGCTATCCAAAATCATTTTCGGGTGGTAAATCAATCCTTAGATAACATTTGTTTAAGAGAGCGAGAAGTTATTGCTGCTCAGGCCACCTTCCAGGAAGCAGTTGTGTCGTCGGCTAGAGAAGGAGTGCCTGTGGTTTCCAGTTTGTCTGTTTCAGAACAAGCCAGTGGCAATATAATACTCAAGACCTGGGAAGCCAATATAGACGAAGGTAAAAAGATGGCTAAAGAAGTCAAAGAGGCTTGTGAAGAAGCTTTTCAATTACTCAACAAAGAGTCATTAGGACTTAGAAAAGATGATAACTTTGAAATACTAGGACAAGTTGATATAGCCAAGCATCAACTTAATATCAAGACAAACATGGAAGAGGCTCAAGCTGAAATCTTTCTATTAAAACATATTGATATTACTCAAATAGATAGATGGTTGGTGAAGCCTAATGTGCAGCTACAGTCTATAATTTTAGAGGACAAAAAAATGGAAGATAGATTGCCAAATTAGAAAATAAATTATATGTTTTTGAAGCAAATGACTTAACAGAACCCTCCAGGTTGGTAGCACAATTTGTGAGAAAATGTGTTGAATGTATCAAGCAAGGAAAGGGAAGCACCTCCGGGAACCAATGAGGTAGTCTGTACACATCATCTGTACAGATTTTGATTAGCGATTATCTATTTATGAGCTGGACAACAGGAAAGAAAAACGCCTCTGCCAACATAACGAAAACACAAAAGAGATTCAAGTGAAGCGCTTCATATTTCACTTTTTGTAATCTTTACTATTTTAGAAATAAGGAGAATTCCAACCGTTTAGGGTTGAGAACCCGTTGTATAAATACTTATTTAGAAGAATGAACAAAGGGTTGCTTCTAGTTGTATTGTAACTAAGAAAACTCATCCTTTGTGAGTATTAGTACAAGCGCAAACAAGGATTCCAAATTTTGTGCAGTTTGAGTTATGTGCCCTTCTTGTATTTCATATTTCTAGTTTTCTTTATGTTACTCCTTGATAAGTGAATGACTGCAATTTAGTACAACATCTACTGTGATCGTATTTCATTTAGTTATCTGAAAAGAAAACAACTTTTCTTCTGTATTTGCTATCAACAAATACAAGATCTACAAGCTACTTGGATCACTATATCATATATCATTTCAGGGGCGCATTTCATTCTTTCTTCTACTACAAACAAGGTAAGATTATTCTGTCATTGATGCCTTAGCTTGTTTAATAGTTTTGTAACTTTCTCACCACTCAATTTTATTAATTGACTCAGACGACGAAACACGGCCTTTGTTCTGTTCAACTTTTAATTTCATTTGAGGCTTTATATTCTTACATAACTAATAGAAAGAAAAAGCATTCTCAAAACAAATCATTATTAATTCTTGATGCCTGACATTATGATTTGAGCCTTAAGTTTAATCTCAGTAACAACAATCATCATCATCATCATTTAATTGAAACATATAAAAATTTGTTGCAACCGCATCGTACAATGTAATAAAACAAATCAAGAAGGGATTAATAGAGGATTGGCTTTCAAGAAGTCCCAAAACTATAAAAAAATTGCAGATAAATTGGCCTACTTTAACAATGCCAGAATTATGGAGAAGAAGTTGAGTAGTATAAATCCAAACAAACTAATCTAAGAATAAAACAACCTTGCAATTTTTAAAAAAAACCTGAGATTAGAAAAAGAAATACCTATTGAAAGCTTCCTCCTTGATGTTTTCCTATAGTTGGTATACCAATTCAACATTTTCCATCTCCAAATGTAGAAGTGTTTGTTGGACAATCTTATCATCCTTGATTGCAGTAGGAATAGACCCAATTAAATCCTTTGGATGAGAAACCAAAGAATAGGAACTCCTAGAAAGACCCAAGACCAATAGCATGCTACATTCTACTTCCAGTCTTTCAATTTTCATACTTTGATGGGACACAACCTTTAAAATTTCTCCATTCTTGACATTTTTGGACCTCAATTTGGCTTGCCAGTCTATTAATGAGATGCAAGATGTTAACTTGCATATTTTCTAGGAGGCGGTCACTTCTCCTTTGTGAGCAATGGATCTCAAAATATCCACACAAGGGATGCCACCCTGAGTGATTATGGATTTCCATCCTCAACCAATGCCAACCACTATTGATTGACCACATCTAACTAGTAGAATATAGAACCCAAGCCTTAACCAATTCACTATTCCTTGGAGCCAGAGGACAACAAAGAATAGTGGAACCCTCCTCAAACCAATAGAAAATTATTAGAGAACTGATAGAGAGTCTCGAAGAACCACATACAATGTAAGACTCAGAGTAATTCCAAAGTATTAGAGTTGAATAGTCCTAAATAATCCAACTTGCATTACATCAATAATTAATAAACGTTTTGTGAGCCATCATTGCATACTTGTGAAAGGAAGGAGGAGGTATTGGAGGATGGGGGGATTAAATCCCCATCCCCTCATATTGAAAACTCACTGCCACTTTTCTCGATTACCATCAACCATTGAAGAACTATATGAAACCTTTGACTATGGGATACTAAAAATAAGTCTAGGAGATGCGGGAAAAGCTAATGACCCCCCTATTTATTCTTATGGATCCCTCATCAAGAGAAACTACTTCATTTGCTAGACAATCTACCTCATATTGAAATCCCTCAACACATTAAAGTATTCTATATCATTGAAGCTCCTTGACACCCCATGGGTTTTAAAGAGGAGTCTCGCAAGATTAAAGTCTTTAGAGTTTAAATGATTCCCATATGCACGATTATTATTGAGGAGTCCCCTATTACAATGAGACTCTTGATCCCTCTTGAGATTATAATCTTTAAATCCTTAAGGAGTGTTAATGATTCCACTTGGTTATTAGGTTTTGTTCCTAACCCCTAAGGAGAACTTGTTTCATGATTTCCTTCAGGATGGAAGGTGATCCCCTACACCTACCACCCCTAAATACCTATGTGGTTTTTGTAACAACCATTATAACCCATTAAAACTCAATAAGTGATTAACAATGTATGAGCCACCCTAATGCATCAGTGTATCAATATTGAATTACTAAAGGAGGGGGAGAAATGCCATTATCATCTCTAATAGCATAGACAATACACTAGGCATGAGACCCTTGTTCATGATGCAAATCAATCTCTCTAATGAAAGGTTGCAAATGCACATGTCACATTAATTACATTCATATAAAATAATTGAAGAATAACATCAAACCACATTATTTAAACTCATGAAAGTGATATTACTTGCTCATCACACACAACCTTTGTTCCAAGAGGAACGCTAGAACTAGATCTAATGGAGTGGGAAACCTACATAACCATTAAGAAATAATTACTGTATTAAAAGAAAATGCAATAAATAAATTTAATCAACAAACAAACAAATAAATTCAATGATTATTTGGATGTTAGCCATCCCATAGAATATGAGACAACCATTGGTACATATACACTACATATCATAATAAGATTATGATAGAAAGGTAGAATAAAATTAATAAATTAGTTATTCATGTATAAAAAAGGAGTAAATTTATCAATGCACTTATCTCAATCGAGAATCCATCATGTCAAATATTAGTAAAAAAACTATAGTGAATCTTTCCACACAATGTACATGGATGGGAAAACAAAACCTTTCCACCACAAAATGACTTTCCATCCTAAAACCTAGATGAGGGTACCTCCCCACTTCCAAGTGAGTGCTCCTCATGATAACTACTCAACAAAGGTGGCATATCACACCATAGTATGTGCCAAGTTGAACACCATAGCCTAGGCCTCTATAAGTAAAGTAGGTGTGGGAGGAAATTTTGTTCTAGAGGTAAATTAGTATGATGTGGGAGGGATTGTGTAGTTTGGATATGTATGCCTCGCATTTCATTGGTGTCGTGACATCCCAAAACCGACCCCCTAAGATTCTAAGGAATTAAAATAGTTCACATGCTTTCCTATTACAAACTTGGCATATAATTTTTTCAAAAATATGATGGAGTTTCTCTAATGTTATGTGGATTCTCATAAAAAATCATGTACCAATGATCCATTTGATTATCTATCATTAGATAATAAGTACATCATTCAATGAAAAGTCTAAAAAATTGTTTTTAGGTGATTTTTAAAACATTAATGGCCTCAAAATCCAAACAAATTATGTATTCATGAAAAATGTGGGAGAGTTTACTCACTGTCACCTCAGATAAACCCTCCAACTATTATTACCATCCTATGGAGGCTTTGCCCAACCTACAATTTACGTGATAATAGTGATAAAAAATTAAGTCATAGAGTGTACAATCTCTAATAGGACCTCCAAATTTTGATTTAGAAGTGGTGTGACATTTGTTAGTACATTTAAAATTTGTGATTTACATTTTGAATTTCAAAAGTTTGAAATTTGAAAGTTTAAATTTGAAATTTATTAGATTAAATTCAAGGTGGGTTTTGTAAATTCTTCATTCTAATTGTTGCAATGAAATACTAAAATAAAATAAATTCTTTATACAAAACATGTTTTACTAATAATCATCATAATCATCGTAAATGAAAAAGAAAATTATAAGTTCCTAACTAATATATAGTTTTTCTTTTTTATTAGAAATATGCATGCATTAAGAGATACACATTTGTTATAAAACATATATGCATTTCATCACATGAACGCATTAAGGAATGCATGAGCTTTATGAGCTGCATGCAAGTTTCATAATGTGTAGGTGTTTCTCATAGCCTCTAAGCTAGTTATCATGTGACATAATGCATATCTATGTTGGTGGTGTCGAGCCTATTTAAACACAACATGTGCATATTATTTAATAATATGTAGATATTGAGTTTTTTTCATATTACAAATGGGTTTCAAACACAATTATCTCTTTTTAGATTATAACCTTTGTGTTAGTATCTAAATATATGATTGAATAAAGCAAACTTAAAAACCTTAATCAACACAATTAACATTATTAACATGATCAACGCTTTGAAACCTATCACCACGACCAATAATAATAAATATCAAGTAAACTTAGTTATTGAATAAATACATGAATCAACCCATTTAACCTATCACCATAACCAATCAATATAATAAATAGTTGAGTTCACCTAGTCATTTAATAAAACACATGAATCAACCCATTTCAACCACTCAACACACACACTCAAGAACATATTTAACTCAACCTAATCAACATAGTCAAGAACTCGTTCACTGTAGCCAACTTAATCATTACATAAGTCCACCATTTTTCTAGCAATCACATGAGTCTTTTAGAAAACATGTGAGCCACCCTTGGGATGGCACGAAGAGAGACAAATTAGGTTTAAATTAGGTCAAAAATGTAAAAGGTAGGTTTAAAATTACATATTTTGATTTTTGAAAGGTTTTTAGGATGTTGAATAAATTTATAATTGAAAAATATATTATAAAATTATAATTTTTTTCCAAACAGCAGGTTAATTATTATTATCATTATAAATTCAATAACTCAAATTCACAATTCCAACAATTTCTAAACAAATTTTAAATAAAATTAATAAAAACTCCAAAACATGGAATACTTTCATATTATATCAAAATCAACATGGATATGGAGGGACAGAGTTCACAAATTTATTTATTAATATATCAAAATTAACGTGGATATGGAGGGATACAGTTCACATATTTATTTATTTTTTAATGGCGTTAAAGTATGATATTTTTAACCACGAAATTACTCGTTGATTTTACAAGTGCAAAGACTTTGACGAATGGACGCTTAGTCAATCGACCAAATAAAAGGAACATGGGTTTAACGTGTTTTGCGGCTATAAATCATTTAATAATTTTACGTATTCCAATTAAAAATGACCAGCATTATAGGATCAGAGTATTCTAATGATTTTTTTTTTGTCATTTTCCAGGATAAGAGTATTCTAATTATTTTATTTTTTTATTTCAATTAGTCAAATATTTATCAAAATAAATAAATACACGATTAAAAAACAAAAATTATTAAATAATATTATTTCAGAATCTTTCATAATGGTATAGTTTAAATGTTTTAGTTTTAGGGAATTTTTATGAGATATTTTTTTAGTTATTTTTTTATTGAAATACGGTTAAAAAATGTTATAATTTTATATTTGAATGAATGAATCAGTATAATTTAACTATTTTTAGGTTTTTTCATGCTCAATCTATTTATGCATTTAAAAATGTAATTTAAATAACAGAAAATAATGAAATCATCCAGATATATTTCCTTAAATTTGAATGAAAAAATTCAAAAAATGAAATTGTTTAGACAACGCCATTCTTTTTTCTGTCATAATTCATAGAATTAATGCATTGACGGGCAGTGTTAGCCATATAATCCAAGTTAGATATGTAAATTGGGCTTTGCTTTCAATTTTTCTTTAGTCAAAATGTTGAAGAAAATATGTACAAAAAAGTGCTTGAAATTTGGAGGCCTTTTAAGAAGATATGTAGTATAAACAAAAGCAGTAGTCTAAAAGTTTTACTTTTTGGATTTGGATGTTTTCAGGTAATTTTTTCTGTTTGATTTTGCCTCAAATCCGGTGATGGATGGTTGGATTTGTAGATTTGAGTGGCTAAGTTTATATAATTAGAGTGTTCCAGAGGTTTTTCAACAGGCTGAATCCATTTATGCATTCATAAATACAATTTAAACAACAGAAAATAACAATTTTGTCCAAATTTACTTTGCAGCATTCCAACCAACGCCTAAACAAAAGAATACTTGAAATTTGGAGAAAGTTTGAAAATGCTGTGGCAGTCATTTTTTCATGGTCTAAAAGCAAGGATAAGAATTGAAACGCTATAGCCTGGAATTTGGAGTTTGATAAAATGTCGAATGAAACTAATTTCTATTGAAATTCATGAACGAATGTATTGAAATTTCATAAATTCAACATCCAAGAAACCCTACTACATCTGAGTTATGCAATTTATGCATCTAAATTATACAATCTGCTGAACAAAAATAATTTTAACTCAGTACCAGTTTGACCTCCCATGATTTTTCCCCACAAAAAGTTAACCTGTTATCCTATACCCTAACCCTAATGCAAGTAGAGCCAGTCTCCTCAAACTTATCAACCTGTCTTCTCAAATAGATTGGATATTTACTTGCCTTTGCTTTATAAAAATAGAAAAGCAAAACAATAGTTATGAAAACACAGTGGAGCACATGATGTCTTCCTCTCAAATCTATTCCATCTCTTTGATCCCCTGTGCTGTGCCGACTATCTATATCATGATCTTTTTCTTTTTCACTTTTGCTTTGTTTTCTGTTTGTTTGCAGGCTTTAAACTAGAATCTCCTCGTATTGTTTTCTAAAAATCTGCTTAGCAAGTGAATTTCGAGGGCACTTTAACAGTCTTTCCAGGAGATTCGGTTCAATATTAAGACACGCAATCCCTATAGCTGTCAAGTTCCCTACGCTCGATGCAATCGATAAAACTAAATAGTATATAAAATACACATCAGCGTATCGCGTTATCAGCAATGATGGTATGGGCTCGAAGGGAAGATTTCAATCAAACTGTGTATTTTGATCCAAAGGAAACAAGATAAAAATACCCATAAACTAAAACGTGATCAGAGTTGCATATCCAGACAAATATTATCTTAAGTTTTATCCAAAACTTTACCCAGGTCAATTCTGTTAAGGTTTGCCATTACACCATATCCAAAGAAAGAAACAAGATAAAAATACCCATAAACTAAAATGTGATCGGAGTTGCATATCCAGACAAATATCATCTTAAATTTTATTCAAAACTTTACTCAGATCAGGTCAATTCTGTTAAGGTTTGCCATTACATCATATCCAAAGGAAACAAGATAAAAGTACCCATAAACTAAATCGTGTTGGGAGTTGCATATCAGCAAATATTATTTTAAATTTTATCCAAAACTTTACCTAGATCAATTCTGTTAAGGTTTGCCATTACACCATATCCAAAGGAAACAAGATAAAAATACCCATAAACTAAAACGTGATTGGAGTTGCATATCCAGACAAATATCATCTTAAATTTTATCCAGAACTTTACTTAGGTTAATTTTGTGAAGGTATGTTATTACACTAAAATCTGTAGGTATTAGTAAACTTTCAAATCAACTATCATTTTGAGTGGGTGGTTAGTTTTATGTTTTCAGGGTGGTTGTTAGTCTACAAGATCAATTCCCAAAGGTTTCCAGGATAGCTGTTAGTCCATTAGATCATTTCCCAAAGATATAGCTAAGTAACTAGAAAGAATTGAACCTTCTCAAAACTTAGATACCATGTTAAAGTTTATCATTACATCAAAACCAGCAGATATTAATAAACTTTCAAACCAACAACATGACCTTGAATGGACTGTTAATCTCATCTTCCCAAGGTGACAATTAATCCACTAGATCAATTCCCAAAGATACTTCCATTAATCCAACAAATTCTGGAATAAATTTTTTCTTTTCCTGAATGCCAAGCTTTAAAGACATGCATAAATCCAGAAAACCTTCATACACTAAATCCAGAAGAAGTTTTGGAAAAACGAGCTCATATATCTTGAAATTCAAAAGAGGTTACGGAATTGCATTACTACTTCACAGATTGAAAGCTCCTCATATTATGACATATTCTTTCCATGCATCTAGAGTAAACATATACGAAGAACTGGGGTATTGAATTCTAGATAGAGTACCAGTACACACCATCTGTATAATAAAATTAGTGCATATATATATTATTAATTATATCTTCTACAAAACCTAGTTATGTAAATCTGAAACAAAATTTACTAGGGTTAATATCATTCTAAGCAAGTTTGTCTATTGGATATAGTTTGAGTGGTTAGGAGGAATAGTTATTATCCTCTCCACTCAAATTCAATTCCTTGTAAGTGACATGTTATATCTTTGAGTATGCTGCTCCAGTTGTTTAACAATCAATATCTAACCAACTAATCCTGACCTCCTCATATTCATGTTCTCTAACAAATTTCGAAAAGTTTTCAGAGGATGTAGCCATGATCTTCAATACCATAAATCGTATGTAAAAAAAAAAAATCGTTCCAAGCAAGTGTCGTCCTAATTTTAGGTCATATTGAGTCATTTTCTCCACTCATCTGATGGAGAATGACCACCAAACCCATAATAAAAGCTTGATCTATCCCTGCTCGAACAACCACATTGTACACATCTTTAGACAACAGCACCTCCGGCGTTGCGTATTTACGTTTGACCTGCAAATATTTGGCAATATCATATTCACTATTAGGTTTTTGACAAACATATATGGTGAAAAATAATAGCAAAGCAGTGATGAATAGAATACCTCTGCAACTATAGTCCTTGCGTCACTATAAACGGTACAATAACGCTCCATGTAACATCCTTCGATTTTATAATCAAAGTGCTCCTTTCGTTTATTGGAGCTCAGAAATACCTCTATAACAGCATTTCTATTAAATATGAAGGACTTTCTGAGACTGAAAATGGGCTTCTGTCGATCATATTTGTCTCCAGCAAAACCATCCCAAGCATTGTACATGATATTTAGAACCTTGCGTTGCAAGGTAAGCAGAGGCTTTCCGAGAGAGTCCATGAGGAGTAATCTGTGAGAGAAACTGGGTCCTCTCCCATCCACCATGAAAACCACCTGGCCACTGGAATCTGTGACAGTGAATCCTCCTCCACTGAAAACAAGAGGCTTCTTCCTCACTGTCAACACAACAAGTGATGATGAACAAAACTGTTTATCCACAATGGGAAAACATGCAAATTTACTATCATCTCTACTCTCGAGTACTGCACCATTTCCTAGTTTACAGGGAGAGGAGGGGTGTGATGAATATCCAGATTTAGACTCAGACTTCTTCAAATCAGGAAAATGAGAACCAGTGACTCCATCTTCTTCTTCGGATTCTTCTGCTTCATCGCTGCTGATATTTTCTGGTAAGACAATGGGAGAAAGGCAAAGATAGGGTTTACACAGAAAAGATAGAGATCGCATTGTATAGTATGTAGATAGAGACAAATTCGATGAATTCTAAGCTCAAATGAATAGAATCGACCAAGAAGGACCTGATGTGATTGCGAAACAAGAATTCTTTTATGGAAAAAATGGCATGGTTCTGAAAAGCCTCGACAGATTGTAACGAGTGGCTCGAGTACTTACAAAGAAAAAGGGGAGAGAGCATATGTTCTTATACTTTCCAGATTCTCAAATCGTGCTTTACACCGCTGTGTTTATTAAAAAAATACAGTGTGCAAACAGACTTTAATCCCCACTTTAAATTAAAGCAAAAATTGTGATGGGTGTAATTCTATTTCCTGGTCTTTCATATCAAGCTGGACGCACGACGAGTCGCCTTTGAATGGAACATTGTGTCTGAGAGCTCAATCAGATTAGTAGTTTACCTGGTTTTGTTTTGTTTCCACTGTCGTATGGTAATAGACTATGACAGGAAGCGTGCCGCACAAGCAATTTGACCACATTTGTGTCAGACTGTGAGTTTCCCATCACCCGTACTGTTGGAGTCAAAGTCAAGCTCCTTGGGTTCTGCAGAAGCTACATCTAGAAATCTCAGCATGTGAATAATTATAACGGCATAAATCCATTTCCTTTTAATTGTCTCTAAATTTAATGTTTTCAGTATTTTTAATGAGAGTAATTTAGAATTTCCACTTTTGGGGGGTTTTCTAGTCATCTTTTGAGTTTGATGTTGTCCTAAATTTGGTGATGAATGATTGGATCTGCAGATTTGAGTGGTTAAGTTTGTATAATCCAAGTGTTCCAGAGATTTTTCAGCACATTGAATCCATTTATGCATTCAGAAAGGCGAATTCCTGCTAGACAACCCAAAAGGTAGAACGTTTAGCCAAGAGCTTTTTAAAGCAGTAGTCTAAACTTTCTACCTTTTGGTTATTTTTAGGAAAAAAAATTTGTTTGATTTTTGCTTGAAATTCGGTGATGAATAGTTGGATTTATAGATTTGAGTAGCTGAGTTTGTATAATCCAAATGCTCTAAGGGTTTTTGTCCAAATTTACATCGTCACATTCCGGCCAAAAACCCATTTAACCAAAACCATTTTTAAAATTTAATAAAAACTTTGTTTTATGTTCCAATTTTATTTGATTATAAAAATTATAATCTCTGAATTTTTCCTTTAATAGAATCAAATCATCTAAATTTAGAAAACAAACATATTAAAATTAAATTTTATTTAAAAATTTGATAAAAAAAACAAATTAAATTTTTTTCACCATTTAAACTATTAAAAATAAATAAATTATTCTCATGTTGTATGTGATTGTGAATTAATGCAGAGTTTATAAAAGGAGAGAAGGGGGAAATAATAAAGATCTTGATAATCTATGTATATGCGGTAGCAATTGTTATACGACGATTTGCCACCTGATTACCTGATGGATATTCTCTAGAGGTTATCAGGATCAAACACTCAGTTA
>ML786748.1:542195-558199 GCA_009831015.1 Picea engelmannii | reverse complement strand
TCTAGTAGTTTAAAGTCTAGCAGTCTTAGATAAACAGAGCTAATCTGACTAGGCTACAGCTAAGAAAATAAACTAGTAAAAAAGATCAGATCCCCAGAGGGGTCAGACACTTGGAAAATAACCTGGCTAGGTGGCTTGGTATGCTGCGTCCCAAGGTTCCTCTTTGATGGGCGTCCCTTTCCCTTCCATTTGCATGTCAGCATCCAAGTTTTCCCCTTCCAGGTTGGCAGCTAGCAGAGTGACTCCGGGTGAATTGTGCGCGTGGATACCCATAGCTGCCGCAGCCTCCATGTCCCCCTGCGTGGCCTGGACCAAGTCGCCACCTTCTGGATGTTGCACCTATTCATTCCTGTTGATGGGCTCTGCATGGGGCATCTCTGTTGCTGCCGTAGCTTCTAGAGTGGAGTGGAAAATATCCCTGGAAGGTGGAAAGGATCTGAAGGAGAGTCGAGGTTTTCCCATCCAAAAGCTACAGTCGGAAATGAAGGTTCTCCAATCCTTGCTGGAGCTCAAAAACCAGCCCATAGACGATGGCCAGACTGTCCTGTAGCTACGAGTCAGGGATGGAGTCGGTGGAAGAGTGGGTCCTGTGCTGGGCATTCCGAAGAAAGGGTGGCGCCTCCAAGGATGGGCGGGAGCAGTAGGCTATCGGTGCAAAAGAAGGCCCGCTAGCTAGGGAATTTAGAGGAACTACAGGAAATTGTGAGAGAGATCTCGACGAGCTATCGATGATGACCAGACATTCAAATTGGGAGGCGGGCGGGGTGGAGGAGGCAAGAGGTTCTAGCTCGGGCTGCGAGGAGTGCGTAGAGGAAGATCCAGGGGGAGAAACAGATACACAGGGCCGAGGAGGATGCCATGGAGATCCTCTCCTTGGACTCCCTCTTTTCCGCGACATTCTGAGCTGACAAGGAAGGAAAAACTGAAGAGAATGTCCCGGATGGACGTGGAGAGCCTGGAGAAGTCTGAAGGCGGTAAGCACCATGAAGGATGGAAGCTAGAGTAAGCCAAGTCTGGGAGGCTGAGGGATAAGAGGGTCGGGTCACATGTGGGGGTTAAAGTCGCCTGCAAATAGAGAAGCTATGGAGGAGACAACAATGGGAGTCGGGTGCACCAGTGTTAATGGTGCAGCGGACGTCGTAAAAGCAAATAAATGCATGGATTAGGTGGTGGGTCTTGGCACGAGCCCGACACATGGTCCCTTGCTGCGCTAGCCTGTCCTCTCCTCCTCATCCTGCCATGTGGCCCGCACTAACACCCCATCCAGGGGAGCTAGTTATAATTTTGATCATAGTGCAATAAATTCCATTCAACATGTTCCTCATGAAAGTCCTAAATCAAAGGACTTTGAAGGCACCGATGATGAAGAGGAGGAATATGATGGTGATAAATCTAGTCAGCAATTTAATAGTAATGAAAATAATCAAAATGTAGGTCAAAGTGGAGACTATGATCAACGTTTAAATGATTGGGATGAACATTTTCCTCCAAGTGAGGAGTTTCAAGGTACTAATGAAGATTTTCAAGGCACTGATGAAAATGATGGAGAAATTCCCTCAAGTGGAAATTTTAAAAGCAGTAAAGATGATTATGACAATGGTGGACACTTTTTCCTAAGTGGGGAATTTAAAGACAACAATGTTGGTGATGATGAATTTCCTCCAAGTGAGGATTTTAAATGTACTAATGAAGAGTTTCCTCCAAGTGAGGATTTCCAAGGCACAAATGAGGATGATGAAGAATCCCCCCCAAGCGGGGAATTTAAAAGTAATGATGATGATTATGGAAATGCTAGACAGTCTTTCTCGAATGAGGAATTTAAAAGAAGAAATGTTGGTGCTGATGATTTCCCTCCAAGTGAATATTTTCAAGGTACAGATGAGGATAATGAAGATTTTCCTCCAAGTGAGGATTTTCAAGTCAGTAATGAGGATGATGAAGAATATCTCTCAAGTGGCGATTTTCAAAGTAGTGAATATGAATATGCCATTGGTGGACACTCTTTCCCGAGTGATAAATTAAAAATAAATGATGTTGATGTTGATTTTCCTCCAAGTGAGGATTTTCAAGATATTGATGAAGGTTTTCATGGAACTAAGCAAGATGGTGAAAATTTTCACTCAAGTGGAGATTTTGAAAGAAATGAAGATGATTATGTTAGTGGTGAACACAATGTTGATGATGATTTTCCTCCAAACGATTATGTTGATGATGATGTTCTCAATCATTCAGCTACAACAAATCAAGGTGATCAACATTCTATAGTTCAGTCTCTTGGCAATGTTTTGCTTGATAATCCTTGTGGTGATAAGGAAAATCCTTCTAGTGAGTATGATGAAATAATGGAGACATTGCAAAGAAACATTGTGTCTAGGACCAAGATTATATCTTTTTATATCAATCCAAATCATTTTAGTTATACAAGGTCTAGGAAATAATTTCTCACTAAATCAATTTCCATAAGTGAATTGATTTCAAGTGAATGTTGTCAAAATAATTGTTTGAAACTCATGGACTACATGTATGCCTTGAATAAAAGGAAGACATATTTGTCAATGAATAAGACCATGCAAAATTAATATATGATGGGGTGCATGATATCCACCAATACATGACATGATTATCGCATTGGGAATATTTTACTTTGCAGAAAGGCTTTCAAAAAATTTCACTCAATTGGTAATATTCATCTATCAAGAATCCAAAGAAGGTTGGAAAAAGATCCATCATTTTATTCAATGGTACATCATGGATGAGAGAGTGGTTCATTCACAAAAAATTTATTATCATGGATGTGTGATTTATTTTCCAAACATGGAGAGTGTATGACAAATAGAGACACAATACATATTCCAGATAATTTCTGAAGGAGGGAAATCTACAACTTGTACAAAGGATATGCTGAAGGTGTTGATGTGATCTGAAAATAGAAGGTTGACTTGTTATGCTATGCAAGCACCCTCTACTTCATAAAAAATAAACTTTACAGGACCTTGCTCCATGTGTTGAAATATGCAAGATAAAATTATGTGTTAAGTTCATGCTTCTTTTAAATGGTTATGTGTGAGGTCTTTGTAAGATTAAATAAGTTGTTTTCATAAATACAACAACAAATAATAACTTGCAGCAAATAATAACCAACAAACACTCACAACAAGAACAACATGTGATAAAGGAGTTCACCCCTCTCCAGGCTACATCTCCTTGAGCCTCCATCAATGGACTTGGCTCTCTGGGATTAATTTGTCAAAAATTATTTTACAAGATGTTGCTCAACTCCAATGGAAATTATGACTATACCATTGGGATCAGAATACATAAAAACCCCCAAAATGACTAATAAAACTCTGAAAACGGATCATGGCTCATCCGGGCATGACCTCTTCTACATGTGGCCTTAAGCTTCCATGAGCTTCTCTTTGGAAAAAACACTTGTAAAAATCCTCAAAAGCCTCTAAAACCTGTCCTAATGTGTTCAGAGCATAATAATTAGCCAAAAATGACTATTCAGTCACAGAAAACAAACTTGGACTCACCAAAACATGACCTCAATCAATGAGGGCTTCAAGCTCCTTGGAGCTTCCTGAAACTTCAATGGTTAAAAACCTGCAAAAGAAGTCTTCAGATGGCTGTGAAAATAGTGCCAATGGATTCAGAACGTCCAAAAACCCCTCTCTGGGATTTTACGGCACCTCATTCGGCCAAAAAATGAAGAAGATAGGCCTCCTGCCATTCTATTCCTTCAAGCTTGTTGTCTCTGGTTCGCCAAAACGCACCTCCTGTACGTTGAACCAAGAACACGCTCCAAAACGCGTGCTTAAACCCAGCACCGAGCGCAACTGTATAACGGTGCAAACTGTAGGACAGTTATGGGCACGCTAGCCCCTAACCGCCTAGCTCTCAGGCACATGGGTCCACGATATGACCTCGCGCAAATGTGAAAGGACTAACCATTCCATAGGCAAATAGCAATAAGACAAGTGGTGGGTCGTTCAACCATTCAAACCACAACCCAAAACACGTGCGCACCCGTTGTACTAGAGTCATATGACACGGTCGTATGCTATGAGTGATATGACCGCGGGCTCTATTATACATTCGCGCCCATTCACATAAATGGTCATATGGTAACACAATACAATCACGGGCCGGGGCTAAGCACTGGCCCGACCCCCGCGCCAAATTTAAAACAATACAAACTTAAATGTATATTTGCCCACTCATATAACAAGGAACAAACGGTGGTATGATGGTCGGGCAGACTTTGTTAAGGCTTTACATGGTGGGAGAAGGTTCACAGTTCGAACCCCACGGAGTCCATAAATTTTGAACCAATAACCAATACAACGGTGCCACGTGGTAGCCCATGACTGGGTCACGTGGCACCAAACCACAAACCAAAAACTGCCACGTGTCAAAACACCATTCGCTCAAATGTCAGCCAATCTGAAACTGCCATGTCAACGTATGCCAACTCAGCTCTGCCACGTCAGCGTATGACCTCTGCCATGTCAGCCTGTATGGACTGCACAGTCAGTGCCCTTTTTTTTTACCTGTTTGACTATTCGAACAGATCGTGATATATCTCGATCCCGACGTCCGTTTGAACCCAAATGAGTTGCGTTGGGTTCATGATGATGAGAGCTACGCTCTCGTTCTTTTTGAGACAATTCCGAGAACGTTGATTTTTGAGCTAAAATTTGACCCCTGGTCCAGATTTTGATCATGAAGGAAATGGTAAATTAATTACATTTGCATATTTTACAAGAATATGGAAGAAACAATTCAACAATGTCTATACTCATAAGAAGTCAAGGATGGGGATTTGTAGTATATGTGCTACTCTTGAATCAAGAAGAGATAAATTTGAAGGGGCATAAAGAGATATGTATTTACTATTTTTTTTTTTAAATTAAATATTTATCAACTATGAAAGCATACGATCAATATTTCCATTTTATGTCATGTGCAGATTCCATAGTCAAAGCACTACAAGAATATCACAAACAACAATTAAGTGAAAGACAAAAGTTGTACAAACATTGGAAGAAGTGTTATGATTCTCCAAAAAAATATTTAGGTATGATAATTGATGGCATGGACCAGAAGAAGACACTTCTACCACATTTTTTCGTACACCAAAAAATTTACAGGAAGATAATTTCATTCAGTTTCACTTGGTTGGTTGTATGGTTTTCAATGGAAAAATGTGTCCAAGGGTTTACTTCACAGCTCCAAATATTCATAATGATGCAAATCTGACCATCACCATAATTCATCACGTGCTCACTCATGGTCTGGAAATCTTCCTCAAGTTCTCTATCTACAATTGGACAACACTAGTCGTGAAAATAAAAATCAAACTGTGTTTGGATATCTAAGCAAGCTTGTTGAAATGTGAATCTTTCAAAAGGTGAAAGTTGGTTTCCTTCTTGTTGGACACACTCATGATCATATTGATCAAATGTTCAGTCGTTTTTCAGTAACATTGAAGAGGAAAAATGTTGGAAGTCTACCATCATTGATTGAATGTATTAAGAAAACATACATTTAAGAGCCTGCTTTTTATATATTAGAATAAATTGTTGACATGCGAATATTTATTTAGGGATCGCATCGTGAAGAAAAATGTATTGAGCAACTTAATGACATTAGCTTCCAACATCAATTTTGTTTAAAACAAATTGATGGGAAAACACTTATATGGGGAAAGCAGTATTCAACTACTACAGAATGGGGGCCTTCATTAGGTTTATCATTTTTTAAGTTCATTCCAAATAGTCCAATATTTGCATCAAATTTATTACTTTTAAAATTAGTTGCTGAAATCCATAATGCACAAAGGCGTAATAGAGATATAGATTATTCTGAATGTCTGAAAGAAATAAAAAATTCCATTAAGGATACATATGAGTACATTGATGTTGTTGATTTTGTTTGGTGGGAGTCTTTTTTCAATAGTCAATGTGACATAATTTCAATCTCAACAAATAAAGATACAATGTTGAGGACTCCATTTCATTGGCCACAAAATATGCCAAACGAATATGAAGAAACAAAGATTGTTGAAGTTCAACAAGAATCTCAAGGTGCTATTGAGTTTACACAAGATGAGGAAAGAGAAATGTATATTGCTTCGCGAAGGTCACGTGCACAACGTGAAGCCATGGAAGACCTTTACAGGGGTTCAATACAAGATAATAAGGAGGGTAGCATGAATACATTTTTAGCGACTGAAGATCCACATGGTTATCCATTATGGATTGGAAAGGTTATAAATATTGAGAAAGAAAATGATGATGTTATTGCATTTGAAGTGCATTGGTATGCAACAAGTACACACCCATTCAATGGTGTGTACAAGCCAAAGATGGTGGTTGAGAAACATGTCAATAGAAAGAGAAAAAGAAAGGGTCAAAATACAACTCGTCATCGCACTGATCTCTTAAAATTATATGATGTTGACATACTTGTTTATGACTTCAATTTGAAAAAGAGAGGAATTATTCACTCCAAGACAACAAAGATTATCAAGATTTTGTTGCCACAAGAAATAAATGCAATATGGGAATCTGCTGAACCTAGTAGTATATGTAAAATGCATTTCACATTTGAAATGTTGGGCATGAATGTAGACTCAGATGGTGCATTCATCAACAATAGAAAAGAGTATGGATCATGTACATCTTCATCCAATCATTCATCTGAAGACAATATAGACTCTAATGGTATTTTAGAAACCATGATTCAATTTGAATAAGTGTATGAAACATTTTTATGCATTTTTTATCCATATGATGTTTGTATGGTAACTAGAAATGAGCATTGAACTTACATATGAGCTTACATGAAGTTATGAATCTTTTGTTATGTTTTATGAATGATATGTTTTTTATTATGGATAATATAATAAAATTTCTTTGCTCATATGTTTTGAATATGGACAATATAACAATACTTTTAAGAAATTATTTATGCTTCATTCAATGTAACTTATATTTACTTTTGTATTATTATAAGTAATAAATTTATTAAAAAGTGACGTTGAATTTTTAAAGTATATTGTGATATTTTCATGGCATTATGTATTACCTTGTTCTTTGCGTGTTAGTAAGATTTAAAAAGTAAACATTTAAGGGTTGATTTTATGATTTTTTTTACAGTAATGATGAGTTCTTTTACCACATTATAAAAATGTGTCATTTTCATACCCCAATTTAGAATGGGTTCTACTGGTAGCAATACTTTTCAATTTGATGGTTGATTTTGAGGTTTTGGTTTTGGGGGTTGATTTTGATGTTTTATATGCAAACATATGGGTTTTTGGGGCCAGAGTTCTCATTTTGAGGTCACAGTTCTCATTAAGTCGATAACTATGTTTGGAATGAAGTGTGCAACTTTAGTAAGTTTGTCAACTACTACCATAATGGAATCATTCTATTTCTTAACTTTAGGAAGCCCTGTAATAAAATCCATGTTGATTACTTCCCACTTCCACTCAGGAATGAGTATTGGCTTCAATAATCCAGTCGGGTGACGACATTCAACTTTAACTAGTTGGCACTCAAGACACCTATCAAGATATTTAACCACTTCAATTTTCATTCCAGTCCAGTACTATTCTTTTTTTAAGCTATTATAGTCTTTTGGTAGCTTGGGTGATCTGAGTAAGGTTTCTTATGTACTTCAATCAATATTAAATTTTCAGAACAACAATTTTTCATAACAACCATCCTGATTAAATGTGAATTTTTACTCTTTTTCACCCGAATCGCCATTATGTGATTTTTCCCTTAATTTTTCATAAGTTTCATCGTTTTCTACTACTGATTTTATTTTTTTGTTTTAGATCAGATTGCATATTACTACAATAAATTGGATTTAATTTTCTGTTGAGCGCATATGCTATTTTATTCTCTTTATCATGAAATATTACTCACTCAAGAAAGCTAAGCATCCCACCTCTCTTACATTCAAGTTTTGTTGATCGAAAACGTATTTCAAACTGATATTTTTTTTTTCAACAAGAACCTCCTACCCAATAATTACTGCCGCCACATTTTTAAGGCATGCACAATGGCAGTTATCTCCAAAGCATGTGTTGCACAATTATTTTCATGAACTTTTAGTTTGCATGACTCATAACAAATCAGATGATCATTCTATAAAAACACTCCTCCTAATCATTCTTTTGAGGAATGAATACAAACCAAAAAATATTTATGTGGATCTTTTATCTTCGATATAGGCATCGTTATCAATAATTGTTTCAGTTTTTCAAAGATCTCTTGACATTTTTCTGTCTAATTAAATATGGTTCCTTTCTTTTGCAAGGAAGTTATTAGATAAGAAAGTTTGGATAACCCTTCTATAAATATATGGTAATAGCTTGTGCTTCCCATGAAAGATCATACATCTGACACATCCTTTAGCACTGACCAATCTTAGATGGTCTTGACCTTTTCCGGGTCAATTGGGATTCCTTCACTGAAAATTACATGTCCCAAATATTGTACCTTGTCTTCGTAAAATTCACATCTACTAAACTTTGGATAAAGTTGGTGAGCTCTAAGTGTCTGCGAGACTATTATCAAATGTTCCTCATGTTCCTCTTTAGTTTTTGAATAGATCATTATATCATCTATAAACACAAGCACAAATTTGTCTATATACTTGCTAAACAAACAGTTCATTAAGCACATAAATGTAGCAGGTGCATTTGTTAAACCAAAAGGTACCACAACAAATTCATAGTGTCCATATCTAGTTCGAAAGGTAGGTTTATGTATGTCTTCCTCCTTAATTCTAACCTGGTGATATCTTGATCACAAATCTATCTTAGAGAATATCTCAACTCCTCTGACTAGATCAAACAAGTCATCAATATGGAGAAAAGGGTATTTGTTTTTAATAGTCATATTGGTTAGTTGTATGTAGTCAATACACAATCAGAAAGTCCCATCTTTCTTTTTGATGAACAAAACTGGTGCTCCCCATGGAGACACACTGGGTCTGATATATTATTTATCTAACAGTTATTGAAGTTGCATACTAAGCTCTATCAATTATGGAGTACTCATTCGGTAAGGGGCCTTATACACCAGTGCAAATACATATACTAATTCGATGGTAAAATTTATGTCCTATCTAGGAGGTAATCCCAAGATTTCGTCTGGAAATAAATCCTGGAATTATTTCAGTAGGGGATCATTGGCTAACATATTTTTATCCCTTTATCCTATATTATTGAGTATATGGACAACATAAATATTGTATCCTTTTCATGAATTTCTTTTTAATTGTAAAGTGGAGATCTGTCTTACCGACACTCCTCACGTTATACCTTTCGTTGTTCTATTTTTACCAAAATCATCTATGCAACTGAAGGTCTTGTCATGAAAGTTTACAAGAGATGAATGTTTCTTCAACCAATTCATGCCTATGATCATATCATAGTATCCTAATGGTAAAATATTTAAATCTAACTTAGTATCCATTCCATCCATGTTTACTGCATAATCTTTTACCATTTAAACAACTTTTATTTTTGTTCCTGTAGCTAATTGGACTAGCCATGATTTTTTATGTTTGACTTTATCTAGCTTACAATTTTCTACTACTGTTGGTGAAATATAACATAGACTTGCACTAGGGTCTATTAATATAAATACATGTTTTTGATTTAACATACCTTTTATCTCCACCATGGAATATTGGTGGTCAACTTGTTGATTTTCCAAGGTAGCATTGATTTTGTGTATGCTTTGAGAAATTTCATTTATTGTTATCACTTCCTGAATATTGTGTACTTCCAGATTCTTGTGATTGTTTAATGAGAATTTCTGGTGTATGTGGGGTATTTTTCATCCCCAACACTGAAGAGGCTCCATAACTATTTCACTAACTATCTTGTTCATAAAACCTATAGATTTATTGTTGTTATGGACTGACACACTTTGTTGTCCATTAAATCTATTATTTTTCTTAACTAGTGCATTGTGTGAAGGTTGTCGAGGATGTTTGAAAATTTTCTTTTTAGTATCAAATCTATACTTTTGTTTGCACTTCCACTATTTTTTATTTTCGGTTCTCTGTTTAAATTAGGTAAACTATAACTTACCATGTCTTATCACTTCATCCATGGTCTTTGGATTATGGAATTCAATTTTGTCTTTATATACTTGAGGGAAACATCTCATGAACCTATGAGCTTTTTCCTTCTCCTCATAGAGGTAAGGTACATATCTGATAAGATTCACAAATGTAGTCACAAAGTATTCAATGGACAATTTTCCCAACTTAAGGTCATGGGACTATTTGGCCTTCTCATCTTAATATTTTTCTGTTAAATATTTTTGTTTAAAATATTTCTTGAATATTTTCCAATTTAAATCACTGCTCCTAATCTTGTTAACTATTTTTTTTTCTTGCCACCAAATGGAAACTTTTCCATTCGATTGATACACAACTAATATGGCTTTCAAGTTTTTGGGGTAGTTGTAAATTTGAAAGTATTTACTCATGTTCATAAGCCAAGCTTCTTCTCCCTCCTTAGACTCACTATCAAAGCTGGGTGGTCTAATTTTCATAAACTCTCCATGCAATTCTTCCTCATGCCATTTTCCTTTCTTTATTTTAGGTGTAATTCTCTGCAATGTGCTACTGTATGAACTATCCTCGGTATATTTTACTTCTTCTAACAATTTTTTCCTATCACTGTTCACTTGATATTCTTTGCATTTTATGTGATTCTTCAATAGAAGGTTCCCTTTTGGCATTACTCGAATTCTGTCCTATATGTCTTTGTTGCTTCATTTCAGACATGTTTTTAAGAAGAATTTCATTTATCTCTTCATGTTCTTTACTAGCCTTAACTAGCCTTTCATTATATTCTGTTATACTTTCTGGATCTTCTTTTAGACTATGCATGGTTTCCAACATTCCTATAGAAGTATCTTGTGGTTGTTTATTGTTCAATTCTACAAACATTTGGGGTTCACTTTGAGTAGTTCCTTTGGTTCCTCATCCATAATAATTTGATGTTGGTTCTGATATGTGAAACACACAATAAAGTCAATTATATTTCTCATATTTTTAATTTTATTTTTATTTAAATTATGTTTTACTTTGAGCCCTTAAGGTCGTAATGTTGAAAATGTGCTCTGATACCATTTGTAATGTCTCTTTCCACCCATTTTTTTTTAATTTGATCGTCAAGTCTATCTTTGTGCAGTTATACATGACACATTTCTTATACAAATTTGCTTGAATGTACTTAGCATTTGTTTATGTAATATTCTTAACTAATTTTCATGGTCTTGCCATGGCATAATACTTGTTCATTGGGTGCTTGATCCCGCAGGCCAATTCTTTGAATGCACTAATCATCATAACTAAATGGAACTTCTTATATTCACATGTATACAATTGTTGTTTTTCTTTATGATGCATGTATTACAACTTCATTAAGTTTGGAAACATGTTCATCATGCGTTCGTATAACAAACTCTGGATACTTATAACTATTTCCTTATTCATGTTGTATTATGATCCTACTTTCTCTAGCCCACATTATAAATCTAAGATTGGGTCTCATAGGAGTGAACTATAAATTTATATGTTTGAGAAGTCTCATATTTTTTACACAAAGTATACAATCATTTTTTCATTGTTTAAACTCTGTAGTGTATTGTAGTCACTAAGGACTATATTCCTTTTATTATGACTCGATGGTCAAGTATTAATTATTGAAACCAATTAATTAAACCAATGGTCCTTTATCAACCCATACATGAACATTGTATCATCAATGGTAAAGGTTTAAACCCACTCCTTTATGTTACATGAATTTATTGTTTCAACGATGTTATCATCGTGGTGGTGTTAGTGGATCGAATCCATGAATCAACCTTTGGTAAATTATATATTACTCCTACAACTCTCAACCTTAGGGTCTTTGAAAAGTGTTATCATATTGTTTTTGTTATACACAGATGTCACACAATAAGTTACTCACACACATCAACATAGTATATTAAATGCTCTGTACTAATGGAGGGTTGTTTATTCACTAATTGACTGTTATGTTTTGGTTTACACCAGTGCAACATTATTGGAATTCCACATGGAGAGTTCCATGTGTGCCACATATTGGCACCATTAAAACATMTATCTGTCCTACTCATGTCAGTACCACCATGACTTAACTGCAACATTGTAAACCAAGACCACTATACTTCACATGTTCATTATATCGGTTCATTTGGATTGCGAGCGATAGAGCCATGTGCTCTGCTCCTCYTAGTCATAGGTTTTGGTTGTTTCACTCCTATAAATGTAGAGAAAGATCAGTCTTGAGATGGAATGAATACTAATGCACATAAGGTGATGGTTTACTTTCTCATTTTCAATGGCTTGCTAGGTTAGATATTACATGCAAATTCATGTTACTTGTTTTCAATTAAGTTACAACCATTTTGATGTTCTGGTTTGTCCACAGAGATTCATTGGGGTCAAGAATGAATGACTTGCCATGAAATTGACAACATGCTCATTTTTTTCCTTCTTGCAAAGGTAAAATACATTGGTTTTTACATAGCATTATAAATAATAATTTCAATTTGTAGCGTTATGTTTTGATCTTGTAGATTTGGGTATTATTCAAATATTTAATAAATTTGATTATCAATTATTCACAGGGTCCGTTGATACCCTTTGGAGTGACTTCAGTTTCACCCAAGCATTTTTGGTGAAGTAGTGAAATATTCTTCCCTTTGAAAATGTTACGAACTCAATATTCGAACATCTCTTGACATTGCCATGATATAATATTTGTTTTTTTTCTATTAAAGGTTGGTTTGACAAAATTATGAACTGGGCTTGACTCCAGTATATAATATTTGGATTTACACAGTGAAAATTGTACTCTTCAATCATACTTAATGAAGGTGGATTCATGACCGTCCTTTACGAGATTAATATTTCACTCTTTTGTTTTCTCAACAGTTCACTGCTTGATCTTCATGAGGGTTTGATACTTGTTAATACAGTTTCCACACCTTTGGTTATGCTTTTTTTTATTCATTCTCTATATATAAAGTACCATATCATAAGACAACCTTATTTGTATAGGGATTCACAATACTTCTTAGTATTATTTTAATCAAATTCACTCTAGACGAATAGTTTCATATGTGTCTTTCTCTTTTATTTATTTACAATATGGTTCAATTATGTCGGCGAACAACTAGAGTCTAGTTTGACTCTACACCATATCCATTATCGATTTGATTCTATGGGTATGAGTCCTGCATGCATCGTATTATTTCTGGTTTGGTTTGGAACTAAATAAATGATTGTTTTTACTTGTAGTAATATAAACGATCTATTCAACAGTGTGCATCCATATATTTTCTTGAGCAAACTATTTTTAAATTACTTCAATAAAATCCAAAATACAGAAATGGATATCACACATAAATAAAACTACAATGTCTTTGTTGTGTGCAAACTGGGATCTTCATGTTTTCAACCAAGAGCGTTTTCATCTTCTGAACAAATAAACTATTTCAGAATGAAAGGTAAACTAAATGTATTTATTTTCTTTCTCATTGCAATGTATAAATAATAAATTATCCACAAAGGATAACATTCTAAAGATCCTTTTATGTATTTGTTGTTGCTATGATAAATAATAAACAAGCAACTAAGAATATTATTCTATAGGAATTTTTAGTTTTTTTGCTGCAACCAGTTCAATAATAAATAGAACATAGAGTACATTTGATTATAAACAAATATTGTAGATTTTGCAACCATTCTCTACTATAATACTTATCAATCATTAATAAAATAAGAGAACATATCCGAGCCTACTATAATAACTAGGAAACAAATCGAGTAGAGAACCAGTTCCTCCCAACCATAAACACAGACATCCAAATTCACTTGTCCTTGTCACCCCCGAGCCTAAATTATTATTCCACGGGGAATGAATATTGTGTAACCTTTTCAAGTTCTCCTAAGCTCATTTATTGATTGAACTATCAAACTCTTTTTCCCACACAATTACTCAGCAATGTCTTTCCTCATAACATATTTGTTTTAATATATTTCCCTAGGTCTTTTCAAGTTTTCCTCATCCCTAACCCTAGGGAATATTCTGACCTACTTTTGTGCTAGCTTGTTCCCTCACATCCCAGACTTTTGGGAATAGGGTTCCACTTGTCTCATGGACAATAATCCATTCTAGTGGTTTTATCCTTTTCACCCACCCATGGAATAGTGACTTACTCTTTGTAATTGGATTCCCTAATCAGTTTGTCTCTGGTTAATTAAATAAATTAAAAATAAAATGTACAAAAATATTCCTCATCAATGTTTATGATGACATAGTTCCACATAAGTATTTTCTAATCTCTTTCACAATATCAATCTTAACATAAACTAACAAGAAATTAAATGTTTAAATCTGCAAATTGAGGGGCATTACAACCAACCCCCTCTCCCTTCCATTCTAGAGTCATTGTCACTTGTACTTCTCCTGAAGTTGATGCCACCTGTTGGTTGTGGAGCCTGATTATCTTCCTGATTTAGAGGTCTTTTACTTTTAGCAGTGTTTATACCCCATGAAGTATTTACACCCAAGAAGTATGTACACTCTTCCACGCGGGGGAGTGTAGAGGGGGCGTACCCCCTCTGCAGGGTCCAGGGGGGCTATCCCCCTAGTTGGGGGGTATGGAGGCAAGCGGGCCCCTAGTGGGGGTTCAGGGGCGAAGCCCCTGAAGGAAAAATTGCCTTGTAAATGTATATTGTAATTTCATTGTAAATATGGACCGTTCATTATAAGGTCACATATCTAACGATAGAGATTATGTTAGGGTTTTTTGCCGTAGAAGGCAACCCTCTTTTGTGAGGGAAATGTATTGCAGCTATGATTGATGGCGAATATTGTATTCTGAGATAAGAGACCGTGAGAGAAAGAAGAGGAAGTTACAATGGGTTGTTGTAGGTTGTATCCCTTCATATGCTGGATAATAATAAAGGAAGGACCTGGCAATTTCTTTGGTGGACGTATCCCACACTAGTTGAACCATGTAAATCTGTGTCTCTATTGTATTTTGTATCTTCTATGTTTTGTTTCTGCATTTGTTTTATTTTATTGCTCCACGATCCCGTTTTTCTAACAACTGGTATTAGAACGAAAGGTAACTCGCAGGAAAAGAGGGTTCCTAGTTCGAGTGAGAGAAATGTCGGAAGATGGAAAGTTTAGGGTTGAGAAATTTAATGGCCAAAACTACCAGTTATGGAAGATGCAGATGGAAGACTATTTATATCAGAAGGATCTATTCCTACCATTGGGCGGAATAGAAAAGAAGCCGACGACTACGAAGGACGAAGAATGGGAGATTCTTGACAGAAAGGCTCTAGGAACGATACGAGTGAGCCTGGCAGCGTTGGTGGATTTCAATATTTCCAAAGAAAAGACAATGAAGGGTTTGATGGATGCATTGGCCAAATTGTATGAAAAACCCTCGGCGTCCAATAAGGTATTTCTAACGAAGAGATTATTTAATATGAGGATGTCGGAAGGTCTGTTTATTGCAGATCATTTAAATGATTTTATAATGATTACTAATCAACTAAGTTATGTAAAAGTGGACTTTGATGATGAGGTCAGGGCTCTTCTAATCTTGTGCTCATTGCTAGAAAGCTGGAATGGCTTGGTCATGGCTGTAATTTACTCTGTCTCTGGTTCAAATACTTTAAAATTTGATGTTGTTGTTGGTGTTATCGTTAGTGAGGAAATACGACGGAAAAGCACAGGTGAGACATCAGGAAATGTGTTGAACATGGAGAACGGGGGAAGACAAAAGGATAGAGGAAAGGGTTTCGGGAACCGTGGGAATTCTAGGAAGGGCAGATCCAAATCCATACTTGGAAAGATAGAGTGTTGGAATTGTGGGAAGAAATGACATCTGAAGAAAGACTGCAGAGCTCCAAAG
>ML786748.1:526472-539012 GCA_009831015.1 Picea engelmannii | reverse complement strand
ATACACACTAGCCAGAATCTTGCAGACATGTTAACAAAGGGAGTAACCAGGGAGAAACTGAGTTACTGCTCAGTTTCAGTTGGTATTCAAGAATGAATATGAAGATGAGAAATTTTCTAGGTCTAAGAAGGTTCAGAGTCTAGCAAATACAACAGCGGTGGAGTTGTTGAGATTAGTCTCCAAGTGGGAGATTGTTGGTTGTGGAGCCTGATTATCTTCTTGATTTAGAGGTCTTTTACTTTCAGCTGTGTTTATACCCCATGAAGTATTTACACCCTAGAAGTATGTACACTCTTCCACGTGGGGGAGTGCAGAGGGGGGGTACCCCCTCTGCGAGGTCTGGGNGGGGGCTATCCCCCTGACTGGGGGGTCTGGGGGCAAGTGGACCCCCAGCGGGGGTTTGGGGGCGAAGCCCCAGAAGGAAAAATTGCCTTGTAAATGTATATTGTAATTTCATTGTAAATCTGGACCATTCATTATAAGGTCGCAGATCTAATGATAGAGATTATGTTAGGATTTTTTGCCCTAGAAGGCAACCCTCTTTTATGAGGGAAATGTATTGCGGCTATGATTTATAGTGAATATTGTATTCTGAGATAGGAGACTGTGAGAGAAAGAAGAGGAAGTGACAACGGGTTTTCCGTAGGTTGTATCCCTTCATATGTTGGATAATAATAAAGGAAGGACCTGGCAATTTCTCTGGTGGGCGTAGCCCACACTGGGTGAACCACGTAAATCTGTGTCTCTATTGTATTGTGTATCTTCTATGTTTTGTTTTCGCATTTGTTTTATTTTATTGCTCCACGGTCCTGCTTTTCTAACACCACCTTGTACCATTAGTTAGTTGGTATCCTCTTATATTTGACTCATACCCATCCTGATATTTCCTTTATTGTTGGTATTTTTGCCTAGTTTATGAAAACACCCCATGAAATCAATTGGAAAGCAACAAAAATGATACGTTGGTATGACCACAATACAATTCAGTTTCAGGTACATTATAGTTCAAGGGGGGATCCTTTTTTGTTTGGTTTCATTGATTTAGATTGAGCCAATGAACTTGATGATCGAAAGTATATTGTAGGTTATGTTTTCATCCTTGGTTTTTGACCTATCACTTGGGATTGTAAGAAATAGTAAGTTGTTTCTATTTCATCAGTAGAAGTAGAGTACCAAGAAGTGGTTAATGAAAGTCAAGAAGCCTTATGGATTTGATATATCCTTTCATAGTTTGGATTCCAATAGCATCCAACCACCCTCTAGTGCAACAATTAGAGTTTCATCAAGATCGCCAAAGATACAATTCAACATTAGTGCAAAAACCACATCAAGATACACATGCACTTCATCATAAATCTCATTCATGATTGAGTTATTGAAGTTCTATTTTTCTCTACAGAAGATCAAGTTGCAAGCATTTTCACAAAGTCTCTTATAGAAGATAATTTTTCCAAACTTCAATCTATGTTAGGAGTTCGGGAATTTGTCATTAAGGGGAGATAGAATATAATTCATCCTTCCTTACCCTATTATGTCTCCTTTGTAAATCCTTCAATCCTATAATGAGTTGTTCTTAAGGGGGAATGTTAGGATATTTATACACTTAGGAGTTAGTTAAGATCAACATGGTCTAATGTTTCATTAGGTTAAAGTGTGTTTCTTAGTGTGTTTTTTTAGTATGCATTTGTAAGCTGACGATCATGATATGTTCCCAACATAGAGTGATATGAAGTCTCATATTCTCCTCAATATTAATGGATACATTAATCTCTGACTTAACACCCAATTGGTCCATGATCTCTATTTAAAGAGCATGGAGGGTCATTTTTTGGTGATCGATTGTGAGAAACTCACTAGCAATATTTTTTCTTTTGCATTAATACGTTGCCTCAAGTGGCCATGTTGGCTAGGGTCACAGATGTTTCCCATAGGGTTTTACTACGTAAAAACATCGATGTGTTTATCTTTGATTTGGATGTGTGAGTGTTTACTGAAGGTGTTCATCCTCTATTAGAATACAAGTGTTGTCGAACAATTATATGTCCATTTTTGGGTTAAAATTTTGTGAACAAAGTTGATATCCACTTGATGTTTTTTTACATAATGAGAGATTTTCAATGACATAAGGATCACCTCAATCAAATTTTATATTAGGAAGTTATGCCTCTTGCAAGTTGAGGTATGTTGTTAACCACCTTGGTATTGAGTGGATGCCACATTAGATCCCTTTACTCTCACATGTGGAATTTCAATAATATTCTAGAGGTTCCAAAACCCTAACCATAATTGAGAGTTGAGGCATGCATAAAACCTGTCCCTAAACCTATACAAATATCAATATATGTTAAATACTAGGCTACTAATAAAGGAAGGGGTTCCATTCTTGTTATATTGATTTATTGTCCCATAGTTGAGAAAAGCAAGGGAATGGAATATTGGAGAAAAATAGAGGAAGTACAAGACCTTATAGTAACCATATTGGGCACATTGTCCATGGAAAATCCATAGTGAGTTCACGTTTATTTGTATTTTCATTTCATAACCAAGAAGAAAAGAATAAGGCATGGTCCTCACCTTTTAGTCGGTTTCCCCATATTGGGTTTCCCAAGGTACTTCTTTTGTTCATTGTGTGGATGGTGTGGTATTTGTTCTAGGTTATTTTGCTTTAGTCTTATTTTATTTCAATATTCTATGCACTAAGCTAGTAATTTAAATCTTAATCCTTAGTAAAACACTGCATAACAAAGAGTTTGTGCAAACTTGTAAGATTTATTTTGATGAACTATTTCTCTGAAATATCCATAATAGTTTATAGAAAATCAAGTGAATTGGTAATTTAATAACAATATTTAATTTACATGGCATTAATATGATCATGATGATTATTGTATTAAAAAATGAGTTGTAATCCAAACTAAAAAATGTGGGTTTGAAGTCAAGGGACTTTATATTTGATTAATAGGATATTAGGCTAATGTTATTTGGATGTAAAAAAATTTCAAAGCATTGGTATGATTATATTTTGTACTTATAAATCCATGATGAAGTGAGATATTGATGTAATTAAGCATATGGATATAAGACTTGTTAATTGCATGAGTACCCTATGGTTATGTTATTTCCCCAAGTTTGGCAGTAAGACATGTCATTCAACATGGGGCGACTTAATGAAAATTATTTAAAACATGTACATTCATAGACTTACAAAAAAACTCTTTCTTTTAGAAGTTATCACATACTCTTATTTATGTATTCCCCTCGAGTAAATTTATTGTAATTATTAATAGTCCCTTGTTGAAAATTTACAAATTTGTCATGAAAAATGTATTTGTAATTAAACATGTATTCTCCCCTATAATTTCAATGTCCCTACCCAGATTGTTTTCCATTGTATAAAAACATATAGTAATAAAAATAAATACCCCATGTATAAACTCACATGATATTTGCATAGTACTAAGGTGACCCCTTGTGTTATTTGTGAATGTGCATTGTAACACAATTGAAGTAGTGCATGTATGCTTATTTCTTTCTTTCCCATTATGCTTCAATGAACTACCTACTGTGATACTCTCTACTAACCTAGAACCTACCAACCAAAAGTATCTTGCCTCGCACCCATACCCCACTTGTAACTGAAGAACCACCTCCCAACTCCAATCAAATCAAGTTACTGAAAAGAGAAATGAGGTACTTTTGAAAAGAGATTGATATAACTTGTTTTCATGAGCAAGTGAAAATGAACCTATGGATGAGTGATATTTTCTAAACTTATTTTTGAATTATTTTCTTATCTTTTCCCTCAACACTTCTCTTTTGACCATTATTTCCATTTCATCTAAATTAGATATTTGAGATTATTTATCCTACAAGAAACACACCTTCACCACAGTAGACACTACTTTCTTTACATTTTCACACTCCATTACTTTAACCCTTTCATTATTACACACCTAAGAGACTTGATAGTTTGTCTTCAAAACAAAATACTATCTTTGCCACCAAATCACATATGAATTCTTTATGGTGGTGAAATTGGGAAAAAGTAGGGCCATTCATAAGAGCCAAAATAATCTTGTCCCACCAAAATGATTTTGTCAAACTTGGACTAATAGAAACATTAATAAAATAAATGGTTTGAAAGAGATAATTGATGAATGAAAGAACAAGGAATGTGAATGGAATTAAATTTTCTATTTAGTATGAGTTGTGTCTACATGAGACATGTATACTATATGGAGCTTACTGGTTATCCTTGAGGGTGGAAGAGAATTTGAGTTGTAATATATTCCATAAAGGTTAAGATACCAGACCCACTAAGAAACCAAAATTTGGTAAGAAGTAAGACTAGAAGAGTCTTGATAAAGATGAGAAGATATCACCAAAAGGGATAGAGGAAGGAGACTATGGTTTTGGTGGAATCTATTTCCAATATGAATATAGAAAGGAATAGATCATTTGAGTACTCAAAGTATTGCAATCAAGGAAAATATATGATATCTCAATAAGTTGAAGAGAAAGGTGATGTTGAGAGAAAGGAAAATAAACTGGTAGTGGATCCTATGGAAGGTGAGAGTATACCAATGCATAGGGTACTATTGTGCATAGGGAATGGAGAAGTAGAACCTCATGGAAGAAACTTTTTCTTTAAGACCCGATTCTTTGTCAAACAAAAATACTACAATATGATAGTGAATGGAGGAAACATAGAGAATATGTAATTCAGTCACTAATTCAAGGTGATAATCTTAGTTAGCTTCCTTCTCTGTTTCTCTCTCTACTTCTAGTTCTCTTGACCTAACTATTGCGTGAACTGTTGGAACAATATTTTATTAATCCTTTATATTTTCCTTTTCTCCCACCCTTTTGCCCTAGTATGCCTTTGCATAACTCCTTAGAACAATATCCTATGCCTAAACTACACTTGGAACACTATATAAATGTTATAAAAAAGCCTCTAGGAACTACAGGGGATGACACAACATCTTATCTGGGAATAAGAGCCTATGTTGGAACATACAAAGATGTTGGAGAACAACTCCTGGGAATAACTGAAAAGGATGGAACACCAATTCTAGGAATGCTACTCTAGTAAGAAAAAATGGTTATGCACATCTAGGAATAGGTGTAAATGCTAGAAAAATATAAAGGGATCAAGAGATTATGTGGTAACACCAATTCTAGGAAAACTTCCAAATGTTGTAATATCACTTCTAGAAACACTTCCACAAGATTATATTCATAATGTAAATAGTGCATGTTTGGATAGGTATCTATGAGTGATGTGATTCCCTCTCATATGCAAAAAGGATGTGGTATCAAGTTTGGAATAAAACACCTATGTATGTATGATGGTGTTTGTTGTATCTTCATTTTAACTTGATGATGGATCGAAAATATCCAAAAGAGTCGTTGATTAAGGGAGGAACAATATAGTAATATAAAAGTTTTGATAGGTTGGGAGAAAGTCCCATAGAATTGAATTAAAAACAAGTATTCATAAAATATAAATGTAGAAAAGTAGATACAAGAGACAAATGAGATGAAATGTGTGAGATATACCCCTGTATTAGTGGTTATTAGAGAAAGAAAGAAATGTTAACTTGCCTCTCAAGGTACGAAAGCCTCTCATTGAGTAGAGCTCCAATTAAACAATACTCAATAATAAGAATTCCATAGCCTACTAGCTCTATAAATAGATTCTCAATAGAAACCCCTAACTACTTGTGGTCCCATAATTAATGAGTACCAACTACCTAGTGGGGCTTATTTGATAAAGAGGACACTTTTACATTAAATGGATATCCATTAACTATCTAATGGGCCTTATTTAGAGAATATGAACACATACATTAATTGACTAACTCATAAGTACTCTAAAGTAGGGAGGTTAGGGTAGGAACCTAACATGCCCCCCCCCCCCTCAAAAGAAGTGTTGTCCCTTAAGTTGGAGGTGTGAAAATTGTTGCGGAATCACTAGTATTTTCCACGTGGCATATTCTTTCTACATATATTTCCACTAGATTATTTCCTCTCGGACCATGCACTGGTGCAGTTGACACTCTTTGGTACCTAGTAATACATCCGGTTGGATCTAAATGGACCCTCTTCATCAAGTTATTATAGGATTGTTTTCACTCTACAATTTAATCCCATTACCTTTTTCAGACAAGACACATAAAAAATTAAATTAATCTTGGAGTGGGTGGAAGAACTAGTTTATAGGCAACTCATTTAATGCATTGGATGATCTTATTGCATCCATAGAGCTTTGGTGAAAGATTTTGGTGAATTTCATCTTTTATGGATGCTTGTTTATAGGGTTGAAGGTGAAGAAGCGCATGATCCCCTTATACAAAAGAACACTTCGAGTGATCCTGGTTAGCTTGTTACTTCATTTTATTTTGAGCTAGAACCAAATTGTTCTTAAGTGTGTAGAGAATGCATTATTTGGTGTGAAGAATGTGATCCATTGCATGAACCCTATAGGTTCTTGGTAAATAGAAATCCAATGACAAGGGTTTTGGGCCATATATAGATTCATATGGTGTCATTTTAGTGCAACCTTTATGAAGAGAAGCATCCCAAGAAGGTTTCTAAGAACTTGTTCACCAATTCTATTTGATCATTACTTTGGGGATGATACACAGTGCTCATTTTCAACTGAGTAGCCTGGAAATTAAACAACTACTGCCAAAATGTGTTGGTGAATGTGGGATCCATATCCAAAACAATGAAAGTGGGCATGCCATGTAACTTAAAAATTTGATTTATGGTGACTAGGGCAATTTAGGAAGGCATGAATGGGTGTGACGAGGCACATAAATGAGCATATTTAGAAAGGAAGTCAACTACCATCATGATGACTAATTTGTTTCTAGATCTCAAAAGACCCACTATAAAATCCATAGAGATGTCAATCTAAAAAATTGTTGGGAGGGAAAATTTGAGGGGCTAAATTTTTCTCGTGGGCTAATTTTCCATGTTTTTTTTTTTTTCCAAAAAATGATTCACTAATTTCAATTTTTTTTCTAAAATGATTCACCCAATTTATATTTCACAAAAGTATTATATTATAAAATTGCCAAAATTTTCAAGAAACTATATAAAATCATTACATATTTGAATATTTTTATAAAATATCTCTAAATATTTTATGGTTGGGATTTTAAGACTTAGTAAAATTTTCCAAGATTTCTATTCTTTAGGATAAGTACAGATCATTCAAATTTTCCTTGGAACTTGTTAGGATCGATAGTTGTTGCAATGCCTCAAGAGAATTCACCATCTCACCCTTGTTTCATGAAAAATGTTACAGGTCAATATTGAATACTATATGCATATTTTCATGCCTTCCCAAAAGAAGGAGAGCTTAGCTCGTTCATAATTTTTATGAAATCTAGAGTGACCCTTGCTAGGTGATGAATGCAAGTCTTATAAGACCCTTTGTTATGTGCCATTTATACTTCAAGGTACATTTCTACCATGTATAATGTTTATGAGGGTTCTGATCTTCTTGATGCCTTTGCATTAGTTGAACCATAGTGCCATTTTCTAGCCATTTTTTATAATATTTATTGAGCCAACAGAGAATGGATAAGAATAAAAAAAAGAGGGGTTATTCCTCCTCATATTGCCTTGATAAAGCATAAATCACCCTAGTTTATGTATTTTCTTATATAGGATCTCATAATCATATCGAAGAATCTTAATGAACCACTTATGCTACTTTGATGACGATATCCTTTGTTCTAGAAAATACTTTAGATTATATTGATCAGCCTTGATCTGTAAATTATTCTTGATAGGGAACCAAGTCTCAACTACAAGAAGGATGGTCATCATATATCCTTCTCATAGGTGGATTTTACCAAACCACAGTCACACAATTGCTCACTGGTATTATCCAAGGGATGCTCTTCATGCATCAAGACTACGTTGAGATCTTTGCTTGAGGAATCATATTCCAAGAAAAAACTCTTAGTGGAATCAAGCACTACTAATATTGGAGTAGTGCACATGACATGTTTTAAAGTTCAGAAGGCATATTCAATAGCCTTAATCCATACAAAGGCATTATTTTTAGCAAGGTTGTTAAGGGAGTAGCAATTCTTCCATAATTTTTCACAAACTTCCTATAGTATCATTGTAAGTCCTAAGAACCCACACAAACTCTTCAAGGGATTGTGGTGGGGATAATATTGCATATATGCAACTTTCTTGATATCCACTCACACCCCATATTGACTAACTATGTGACCCAAGTATTCAACCTCTAAATGCCAAAGGTGCACATGGGACATTTAAGGAACATTGGTGGTCCCATAGGAGTTGCAAGGCTCTATTGAAATGATACATATGGGATTCCTGCTTTTTGTAGTATATTAATATATCATCAAATAATACCAGCAAAACATTATGTAGGAAGGGTAAAAAAATCTTGTTCATGAGGCTCTAAAATATGGATGGACCATTGCAAAGTTAAAAGGGCATCACTAAAATCTCATAGTGACCTTCATCTATGTTGAAAGTTGGCATAGGGATGCCCTTCTCCTTCATCCTTATTTGGTGGTATCTTGAACAAAGGTCTGATTTAGTGAAAAACTTGGCTCCATGAATCTCATCCAAGAGATCATCATTAAATGGAATAATAAATTTTTCCTTGATGATCTACTTATTAAGAGCCTGGAAATAGGGGCACTTGAGTCAATTTCCTTTAAGTGTTTAATACCATAACCACATGTAATGAATAAGGTTTAGTACTAGGAGTTATTACTCCATCCTCCCATATTTCCTAAATCATATTTACTATCTCATTCTTCCATGCAAAATGGTGCATATAAGGACACACATTATGTGGTTAACTACATGGAAATAGGGGAATACCATGTTCATGCTCACCACATGAAGGTTGTAATCCACATGGTGTTTCAAATACATGTTTAAGTTTAAGTTTATTTAGGGCCATATGAAAATAAAGGTGAATCACTTGTGGGGTGGTGTCCACCACTTATATGGAATTGAACTAGGAAATATTTCTTGAGTGGTCTTTCTTTAATAACTTCTCCATAAGATGAGAAATAATAATTTCAATGGAACTAGATTTAATCCCCTAAAGGGTATGTTTATTCCCTTTCTTGGTGAATCTCATATATAAATCCTTGAAATCCATTGTGATGGGTGCTAAAGTGTGTAACCACTTTACACTAAGAACTACAACACAACCACCTACTTCGATATCAAACAAGTGAGCTCTGAGATGATACTCTCCCAATTGAATTTTCACATTTTCAATCAGTCTCCACATTGCATGATACCACCATTGGCTATCATAATTCAAAAATTATGTATGGCATGGACATAACAATGGGTTTCTTTGGCCACTTTACTATTTATAAAATTGTGGGTGTTGCCACTGCCAATCAAAATAATCACCTTGAGGTTCTTGATTTAACCAATCAATTTCAGAGATTTTTATGCAAAAAAAAAAGATAAAGCATGTAGAGAAATTTGAGGTTCCTTGCAAGGATCTTGTAAGGTTGTAGGATTCTCAATGCATGGGGGCTTCACCTTTCCAACCAATATCTTATCATGTTCATTCATAAAGGGGTCTTTAATTAAAATTGTGAAAAGTAGAGTCAATATATTGTAGGTATTGGATCGGGGGGATGCAAGGTATGGGGATTTTATAGGTATTGGGGGGTATAAAAAGGTGTATTTGGTAAAAATATGGGATATCTAGTAAAAATAGGGTTTTGTTGTTGTTATACAAATGTATTAGTTTAGGGGTTCAAAAAAGGATTTTGGGAGCTATTTATCAATATCTAGTGAAATTAGATGTATTATTTACCTCCCACGGATGCACGTGCTATGTGATAGGTTCACTAAGTGGAGATGCCATGTCTTATTGAGAATGAGGGGTTGCTTCTTTAATTATAGTTTGTTCCCTTTAAAATACTTCTTATAACAATATAACAAAGTTTGACGTATTGGCAGTCTGACATTTCTTCTGGTGACATATTTTGGTTCTTCAAAGGATGAGAGGTGGATGGGATAATAGTAGTTTTCAAAGGGGGTGGGGGGGTTAGTGTGAGAAGTGAATGAAGGTATTTTGGTTTGTGCATTTATCACTATATTGACTTCTTTATCTCTCTCATTGGCCTCCAATCAAGTATCTAGGCACTGCATAATGACTTGTGCTCGAATTTCCTCTTTGAGATCACTAATGAAAAATTCTTTTAAAATGGAATCCACCAAGCCCTCTATGTGGATTGCCATTTTTTCAAAGGCTACTATAAAGTCTATACTTGTTCTTATTTGGTATAAATTTTTTAGTCATCCCAAATAGTGAGTGTCTTCTTCAAAATGATCATACATGGACTTTATAAACCGACTCTAGGAAATATAACTTCCATAATATTTCTTATTCCATTGCCACCATTACCAACATTTTGGATCCAAATATAAGACCCCCACTCTAAGTTTCAATAGGTCATCAGTAATTCCATGGAGAGATAAATAGTGTTCCATTTGGGTAACCCAACCAACTAGATTAGAACCATCAAACTTATTCATGTAAACTTTTGGAAAGTGGTGCTACAAATTGTGATCCTGAAATGGTGTTGGAGAAATATGGTTATCTAGAAATGGCATGTTAGTGTACTACTCTCCATGGGATAAATATTCCATAGTCAATGGATCCATGTGTTGTTTTGGCCCAGTTGGTCCCCTTAGATGAAAATAATGATCCTATATAGTTCATAATCTTGACACCCTATAGCTTAGTTTGTGACGATATTTCAACACAATATTTGTTAGCCAATTACTCAAGTTGAGAGACTGCATAATCAAGTCGAGAAAATAAGAAATAAATATTTTTGTATTTAGATTGTAGGTCTTAGACATTGTCCTCCTTTATTGTCATGTTGTGGTATAGATCATGAGACCACTTATGATACCCTTGAATTGTTATCCTATACTTATCTCAATCTGACTAGTGGCTTGAGAGGACTCTTTTGAGATTTATTGCCAATGATTGTATTGTTAGGTCCAAAAAAAAGGTTAGTAGAAAGGTAAACCCATGGGATCAAGATGACACAAGGAATCTGTTGAGATAGGTCTCCCACAATAGTGCTATAAGGACCCAATTTTATTTTATTTTAATTTTTTGTGGGAGTATTAGTGCTTATAGAGTGTTATTGTGCTAGTGGAATTCCAAAATTATTTATATGCTCAAAGATATAGGAATTTCACTGGTGCACTATAGAGGCTATGGTTTTCAAGGTCCTAAGGATAAATGAATCTCAATTCCTATAGCTCTCTAATACATTAAAGGGTTTTCAATAATACTCAATTGAATATTTCACGATACCAACTAACGAGGATAGGCTATACCCTTAGCCATCCTACAAAATTCCCTGATATGTGAGAATGATCTCCCTAAATAGTGTTCTCAATGTACTATAGCAACAAGATGGTTGTATTTTTATGCAAGGTTAGTTTCATGTGCGCTTAGAGAAATTTGAATATACTTGATCATGTGTGGAAGATAATTCCATATACACGTGTTTTGTGATGTAGTACTACTTGAAGGTGTACGAATAGAGGTAATAGGGGTGTCCAACCAAGTGAAACCACTTGTATATCTTGCTGGTATTCTTTCCTAACAGTAGATTTACCCATCAAATGACAAATCTCTATGTTATTTAAATATTTCAAAACATATCTATAGCCTAAAAAAATAGGCTAAAATACAAATGTGTGTTAGCTCAGGAAATATATTTTATACCACTTGACATGATCCTTAACCCTTAGAATTGAAATAAAAACTAGTATTAAGAGAATATAAAGGTAGAAAAGTAGATACAAGAGACAAATGATATGTGAAATATACCCTTGTATTAATTATTATTAGAGAAACAAAGCAATGTTCACTTGCCTCTTAAGGTAGGGAAACCTCTCATTGAGTAGAGCTCCAATTACAACAATACTCGACAATAAGCATTACACATCCTCCTAGCTCAATAAACAGATTCTCAATAGTAAAAACCTAACTACTTGTGGTCCCGTCATTAATGAGTACCAACTACCTAGTGGGCCTTATTTTACAAACATGACCCTTTTACATTAAATACGTATCCACTAGCTATTTGATGGGCCTTATTCAAAGAAGATAGCCACATACACTAATTGACTAACTCCTAAGCACCCTAAAGTAGGGAAGTTAGGGTAGGAATCTAACACAAGTTATAATTAAGGTGGAGTTTAAAATATTGATGAACCATGTAGGTGAAAATGTTTCCTAGAGAACTAGTAGGTATATTAGCTAGAAACACATGTATCCTGGTAGATGGTTGTATTTTTATATGAACATCACCACATGCTAATGTATTGGAGATATAGGATGCCAATTAAAGAAATCCAAAATATATTGAAAGTTAAAGATTAATTGGAGCAATTGAATACTTCACCATATTTAGATGAATATGTAGATGAAGGTTAGGCCATTTGTAAATCAAGACAAGTCCTCACTAAGGGGAA
>ML786748.1:452353-481527 GCA_009831015.1 Picea engelmannii | reverse complement strand
TTACATGGTCAATTAGGATGGGATGTGAGTGGATCTCAAGAGAAATGAGGTTATGCAGCATTGGCCATGCCCCACTTACAACTACATGTTAACTACATTTCTAAAAATAAATGCCTTTGTGTGGAACGATCTCATAGAGTAGGCCTTTTCAATGTTAAAGGAAGAGGTCTTGGAGCACTGCTAATGCAAGTGGGGCACCCATTAGAATTTTTAAGTCCACCTATGAAGAAGTAATGATGGTCATCTTGTTAATTTTTCAATAAGCTAGGTTAAGCATGAAGTTCATTCCATTTTTATCATTTAACCATAACCACAAATGTTGCAACAACCAAGATCACAAGAAGAGGCACCATGCACAAGAACACAAGAAGTATCCTGGAAAACCCTTCTCAACAAGGGAAAAAAACCCTTCCAAATCCTTTTCTATATTCCTCAAGAGAAAGACCTTCACCACCAAGATAAACCCTAGCACACAAGAGGGTGCTCAAACCCTAGAACTCTAGCATCCAAAAGAGGTGTGCACCTTTTCCAAAGAAGTGTACTTGCTGAAATTTCCAAACTCACATGAAATATATGTTTTCTCAATGGGGAATTTACCCTTACTTATACTAACCTAAACATGTCAACAAAAGTGTCCATTGGCACAACAGGGCTGACCCCACTTAGCTAATAATATAATTAATATTAACCAGATTAATTATCTTTTACATTAATTACTAGACACATTAAGGTAGGGCCAACCTGTACCCTTTACATTACAATTAGGGTTACAAGCAGGTCTAACTCTTGAACAATATAGCAAGGGATCGTGTACACCCACTAGTGTTCATCCACTAGGGGCACATCCATAGGGATGTCCATATCTCTGGCTCAATGCATTACACATGAGAACTAGATCTTCACACGTTCATTTGTGCTCGTCCATAGGCACGCCCACTCTACATACCTTCTTTGCCACCGCATCACACAAGAGAATCATTTGAAGTTTCTCTTCAACTCTGTTGCACAGAGGAGGCTAATACATCATCTTCATTTATGTTCACATGACGATGCACCCAACACTTTGGGATTTCACACATTCACCTTGTGCTCAACCACAAGCACATCTAACTCAACAGATTGCCTTTCCCACTGGATAATCATCTGGAGTTCTTCTCAAATCTTTGAATGGAGGAGGTCATCTCTACGTTCCATCTCTGTCTCAGGTAGGAACCACATACCCTTCTTAGGGGCTTTCTCTCAGGTTTGTAAGCTGGAGAAATACTCACATAGCTGGAATGATTCTTATCTCACAGGTTTGTAAGCTGGAGAATGTCTCACATAGCTGCAATCATCAACACTCCCTCTCAGCTAGGGAGGCATTCTTCATCATGCCAAGTCTCACATGGATGTATTTTGAATTTTGTCTTGGTTGGAGTCATCAATACTCCCTCTCAACTAGGAAGGCCTTCTTCACCAAATTTGTTTGGTGAAGATGTCTGTAATCTTCTCAGGTGTAGGAAGGCACTGCATGTGTACGCTTTTCCTCTGCATCATATCTTTTATATAAGGATATTTCATCTCATCGTGTTTCGATCCATGAGGAAACACTGGGTTCTCAAGGAGCTTTACACACAGCTCTTGGTTGTCATCATAAGATCCATCTCATGGTCAAGTAAATCTGTCAGAAGCTTGTGAAGCCATATTGCTTCACACACTTGATGCTATATACTCTGTATCTGTGGTTCTTAAGACCATAGAGTTTTGTTTCCTGTTGCATCTGGAAACCATGGCAAACTTCATGGTAGAAAATAAACCGGATGTGCTCTTTCAGTCCACTGTACTTTCTGCTCAATCTGAATCGTCATATTCTACAACTTCAAGTTCATACTCGAGGCATATCTCAGGCCATATCCAACTGTGCCTCAAATATATCTCAATACATGTTTTGTTGTTGTCTAGTGAGTCTGTCTTGGTTGACTCATGAAATGACTAAGAACATTCATTGTATGGCATGAATCAAAACTGGTGTTAATTAGATATATCAGTTATCCAATCAACTGTGGATCAGTCTCGTCTGAATCATCATCAATCTTCTTCTTTAAATCCATCATGGTGAATTTTGCATTCTGTCATACTGAATTTCTTTAATATTTTTCACTGTATATTTTCCTTGACTTGGGAAAATATCATCGGTCCTCTGTCATACTTCTTGTCTTGAGAAGTAGTGCACCATACTTAGATTCTTCATCTTGAATTCAAAAGTCAAGAACAACATGGATTTCTGAATAAGTTACCAAAAAGTAGGCCTTTGTCATCAACAGTGAAATGATATAGGCTTGGATCAACAATACTCCAGCTGTACTCCAAACTCATCAAGAATTTATCTGTTTGATATAGTTTCCATCTCATGGAAGGTAGTATGGATGGAAGTGTAACAGGTTTACTGGATCAAGTGTCTCATCATAGACAACTCCCTCTGTTTGTGAGAAACCTCTAGCTATAACACTTCCATCAACTACATGTTTGATCTTATAGATCAACTTGGAACTTTACTACAAACTTCCCTTCTGGTTCTTGAATAATATCTTATGCATCATTCTTTAAGATATGCTAGTATTCTTCTTGTTATATCATATTTCCATACCTGTTCTCTTGTGGCTTATTTAGGACAAGGAGGCTCATCATCAATAAGGTGTCTCATAACTGAAGGATAGCTTTGAAGATCTCTTTTACTTTCTCAGGATGTGCATTGAGAGGCTTGTATGTTTCTCTGCCTCTAGTAGAGTGAGTCTAGGTAGGAATTTTATGTCCTAGTGCAATATCTTTGAACATATTAACTGAAGAAACTAGATCAACTGGAATAATGTATGTCTCCCTCTGAACTACTAAGGGGGAGAAGGTACTATCTCACTGTCAATCTCCATCTAAGATTCTCTGGGTTTGTTGGACGAGTATCTATTATTTTAAGGACAGTGTTTCTTATTGTTCTCGCATAATAATCAATTAAATATGGTTTGGAATCCCGTATCAAGGATAATGGTCCAAATATTTTAGGGCTCCCATACTAGAGATTTATTCAAAAATGCACTCAACTATAAAAATTGCAATTAATTGATTTACCTGGCTTGCATTCAAGCTTTAGTTTTAGAGGAAGTACTTCTCCTCGCTCTTGTCTTCATTCATTTGAGATGGGTCTAGATCAATGTCAGTGGTGGAAGCATATTGTCTTCCCTTCTTCCTGGTTGGATAGTTTCTTGCATAATGTCCATAATTGCCACATTTCAAGCATTGAATTTCTAAAACATCTCTTCTTTGATAGCTTGGGTTTGATTAAGACTTTTCACCTTTAAATGTTTTCCTGAAATTTCTTTTGATTTTTCCTCCCTTATTTGTATGAAGTTCAAGAGAATGATTTTCTTCCGAGGAATATTCCACTCCTCTATTTCTAAGTCTAAGTTCTTCTTGAGTACAATATGTCCATAGATGATCAAAGGTTGGTAGAGCTTCTCTTCCACTGATAATTTGAAGGAAAGGCTCCCATGATTTTGAAAGATTCTGGAGAGTGGTTAAGACAATTTCTCTGCCAGACATGATTTCTCTGATGGTCTCTAGTTTTTCTTTAATCTCTGATAGCTTCATAAAGAGGATGACAACTGAGTCACCCTTCTTCATCTTGGTGCTTTGAAGTTGGATATATAAGGTAAGAGATCTGAGGGTGTTGTCACTTTCAAACATTCCTTTTAAAGCTTCATACATATCATAGGCTGTCTTTAGGTAGGCAATCCGAGGTAATAGGTGGTCTCTTACTAAGTACTAGATGATTAATTTTCTTTCTTTGACATCTTCTTTCTTTCTTATATTCTTCTCCATATCTATAGCTGTGGCTGGTAGGGTTTTAGTTACCACATCCAAGAGATCATATTTTTCAAGAGTGACTTGAAGCCTTGATTTCCAAGAGTTGAAGTTGCTTTCTCCATCAAGCCTATCTTCTAATAATGCTCTGTCCTTCATTTGACTGGTTTCTTCAAATTCTTGCCAACTGGATTTTGAAAACCTAATGATTAGGTTGAATTAGCAACCTTGGATTATATTGGATTTATGACTGCCAAAAATTAGTTTGATAATGTCATAGAGATTCTTGTTGATTCAGGAGAATGTTTCTTCAGAAACCCAGAATTAATATTTTGCAGGAAATTTCGACACACTAGAAACACTAGGGCCAAAAATAAAATAAAATTTGAATTTCGTTTTGAGAGATTCTAGAGATGCGTTGGAAGAGGCCATACTATTCTATGCCAAAATTATCCATAGCATCCAAGTATTAAGGGTTGAATCACCACTGAAAGGAAGGTCGTATGGAATTTTCTGGAAACCTTAGAAGGGTTGTACGGTTCTGCAAAAGGTGTGTTGAGACTTGTTGGATTCTTGTGCAATGGATTCTTTCAACACCTACACTCTGATTCCAAGTTAGTTTTTCAATAGGCTAGGTTAATCATGAAGTTCATTCCATTTTTATCATTTAAACATAACCATGAATGTTGCAGCAACCAAGATCACAAGAAGAAGCACCATGCATAAGAACACAAGAAGTATCCTAGGAAACCCTTCTCAACAAGGGAAGAAAACCCATCCAAATCCTTTTCTATATTCCTCAAGAGAAAGACCTTCACCACCAGGATAAAACCTAGAACACAAGAGGGTGCTTAAACCCTAGAAATCTAGTGCCCAAGAGAGGTGCGCACCTTTTCCAAATAAGTGTACTTGCTGAAATTTCCAAACTCACACGAAAGATATGTTTTCTCAATGGGGAATTTACCCTTACTTATACTAACCTAAACCTGTCAACAGAAGTGTCTATTGGCACAACAAGGCCGACCCCACTTAGCTAATAATATAATTAATATTAACCATATTAATTATCTTTTACATTAATTACCAGACACATTAAGATAGGGCCGACCTGTACCCTTTACATTACAATTAGGGTTACATGCAGGTATGACTCTTGAACAATATAGAAAGGGATCTTGTACACCCACTAGTGCTCATACACTAGGGGCACATCCATAGGGATGTCCATATCTATGGATCACTGCATTACACAGAAGAACCAAATCTTCACACGTTCACTTGTGCTCGTCCAAAGGCACGTCCACTCTACAGACCTTCTTTCTCACTACCTCACACAGGAGAATCATCTGGAGTTTCTTGTCAACTCTGCTGCACAATGGAGGATAATACATCTTCTTCATTTCTGTTCACATGACGATGCACCAAACACTTTGGGATTTCACACGTTCACCTTGTACTCAGTCACAAGCACGTCTAACTCAACATATTGCCTTTTTCACTAGATAATCATCTAGAGTTCTTCTCAACTCTTTGAATGGAGGAGGTCATCTCTATGTTCCATCTCTGTCTCAGGTAGGAACCACATACCCTTCTTAGGGGATTTCTCTCATATTTGTAAGCTGGAGAAAGACTCACATAGCTACAATGATCCACATCTCACAGGTTTGTAAGTTGGAGAATGTCTCACATAGCTACAATCATCAACAATTCTTTAATGAAGTCAATACTTGGGACTCATATCTCTTTGGGAGGTGCTTTCAGATCAAGATGGACCACCATAGTTTGAATTATTTCTTGGGACAAAGATTTTTGTAACTAAAATAACACAAGTCAGTGACTAATATGCTAGGGTATGATTATGAGATCAATTACAAGAAGGGAAAATGCAATGGGGTGGTCAATGCTTTGTCGAGAAAATATGAGAAGGAAGTATCTTTCTTTGCTTTATTCTTACTAGTACTAGGATTGTAGTGGTTTGCTAAGAATTGTTGGCTAATGAAAAAGTGGCTCAACTCATCCAAATATTTCAGGAGGACCACAACCCTCAAAGGATTATACTTAGTAGTGGGATACCTTGAGGTATAAAGGGAATAATTTTTTGGACCTGGAAAAATATTCTTTAAAACAAAGGGTGTTAGAGGAGTTGCATCCATCCCTACAATGGGCCACTCTAGCTTTTAGAAGACCCGTTAATGAGTTAAGCACTCTTTCTTTTAAGAAAACATGAAAAAGGACATTCCTAAGTATATCATTGAATCTAAATCTTGTTGATATAACAAGGGTGTAATATTGAAAACTCCCGGGGAATTGCAATCACTACCCATCCTATCCATTATCTAGACTAACATTTCGATGGAGTTTATCATGGGCCTCACAAAATTCGATAACAAATCGATCATCACGGTGGTAGTTGATCACCTCTCCAAATATGCTCACTTTTGTGCCTTACCTCACCCATTTACACCCACCATAGTTTCCTAAGTCTTAGTAGATGAGAATTTCAAGCTACATGACATGCCCACTTCCTTTGTGTTAGGTTATGATTCCACCTTGTCAAGTCCTAGACAAAGCCCCATGTTAAGCATAAATTCCATAGATTAAGACATAAATAAATCCCTAGATATTGAGTTATTACATTTCTATTGTCATATTAGTTTTTTTGACTAGACCCTTTGATTGTAATGGTACCCTTTGTCTCCTATATATATGCCAAGGATACCTAGTCTTAGAATCATCTCATCTTGTACTTTGTTTTTTATTGTAAAATAAGTTTTCACCCTCGCAGAAGCTTCACATTCACTCTTCTCTCTTTATCAAGGCGTGTAGTTACTTCTCTCTCTATTTTTTTAATGCTATTTGTTTCTTTGGTGCATAAAATTTTGTATCAGAGTATGGATCCTAGGGTTTTGCTCCTTCAAACGAGTCATATTGTCATTTCCGTTATAACTTTTTTTGGTGAGGTTTCATACTATGAAACTTTTAGGATCCCGAGAAGACATTGCGAAGTGATTTTGGTAAATATTTTAGGTTTTGGATCATTATAATTTATGAGATATATCCTATGGAAGTTAGAGTTTTTTACTATTCCTAAAATTAGTCTCAAACGAGTCATCCTGAAATTATTTCTATAAATTTTCTTTAGTGAAGTTTCATACTGTGAAATTTTCACAAGTCTAAGGAAACATATCTAAGTATTGGTGGTATAAATTTTGTGTTCTAAGACACTACAAATTCTGAAATATAGGATTTGTAAATTAGGGTGGTTGACTAGTCTTAAAACTAGTGTCAAACAAGTGTTCTTCGCATAATTGTCATATCTAAAGATTAGAATGTCTAAATTGAGTTCAACCGGTTCCTTTGGAAATAAGATAGACCATAGTATTTAAAGAAAAAATTTCAAAAGTAGATCTAAAATTTTGGACACATGGAATTCCATACATGTTTGTTATTTGGAAAGAACCAAGAATTAACAAGTTTTGGGAAAGTTGCCATAAATTTCACTTTGCACATTAAACTTTGGTCAGGACTATGGCATTGCATATAATACATATCATAGTACTATAGGCCAAAATTTTAGACTTAGAATGTTTGAAATTTAATAGATACATTAAGAGAAGGGTCGACTTCAGAAAAATCTCCAAATCAATATTTTAAATGTACATAACTTACCATTAATGTAAATTTTGATTGGAAGATCTATTTTTGATCATTCAAAAATGTTATAAAGAGAAAAAAAGAGGGTATTAATTTTTCGCATGGAAAAAGGGTTGTACAATTTTTTTTTACTACTGGTAAACCTACATAGAGTTCAACCATGACTCAAGAAGAAAGAGAAGATATTTTTCACCAGCTATCCAAATTGGAGGGACAATTTAATGAATTGAGTGTTAGGTAAATATAAAGTAATGATTTGAATGATAATAAGAAACAGATGGAAAACAAGATGGATGAAAATAGGGAATATATGGAAAAGAATATGGATAAAAAGATGGAAGAATTGCAAAGTCCATTTCTACCATTTTCTTACGTACCCTAGATGAGAGATTCCCTAAAGGAGGTATCAAGGTAAAACAAAATCATGAAAAAGTGGAGGAAATAAAGATTGAGTCCCATAATCATGATTATTCATCACCTCTAGATCCGTGTCATCATGGTTTCATGTAACATCCCCACTATAATCCCTAGTTTAATTAATGCTTATTGTAGATATAATATGTGACTACTGTGAAGCAATAAAATATGCAAATTGTATTTCTATGTTTTATTAATAAAATGTGATTCCAACTGCTAAGGGGAGATGGACAAATATGGGGGCTCAATTAATCTAGAAGAGAGGGGAGGGTCTAAAGGAATCGCCAAGAGGGGTCCAAGGGGGAATTACCTATGTATATTAATTCAACCATTTTCCCTAAATTTTCTATTGGTATATGAACCTTTTAATTTTTGATTGAGTGTTCTCAAAGCCAATCATTGAATACATGTAAGAGGGTGGGTGTGAGTAGTCACATCCCAAAGTTATTGATAACATGGGGGATGAGTAAAATCATCTTGTTGAAGTGTGTGAATAAATCAATCAAGCCAAAGGAGATGAAATTTGTATGGGTAGCTACAACAATTTTACACAAAGAGTTTTTGTGCATGAGGATCAAGTAGAGAGAAACAAAGAGAGCTTGGAGCTAGTGCAACCATGGAGGGCGAATTATAGAGCATGTTGGAGAATATTTGGAGTGAATCAGAGCTGAATACTAAAGAGTCAGGTTGTCAGGCCTGAAGAGTGGACTCCTGAGTAAGTTGCACTAAAAGAGCAAGGGTTTGTTGGTGTTGTTGGTAGTTATCCTGGAAGCAAGTTCCCTTGAGTTCCTAGCTACCTATTCTAGAGAGTCCCTAATAAATGAATGGGACACTCGAGGGAATGAGATCAGTGAAGGTGTACATTCCTTGGGTTGGGAAGGTCAAAAGGAAGAAAGGTGGTTGAAAATCGGGATAGATGTAGGAGAATACCAATGGATTGTGAGTTTTCTAAGATGTGAGTGGACGAAGAGAGACCACCCTCTTTTGCAGATTACTAGCCTCAACTTGGGGGTGACTGGATGTTGATATTTGGAACAATTGGTATATGGTTGGGTGGAACATCCATCCCAAGTAGCTAGTTGCACATCGGTTTTAAAAGATAAGTGTCTGATGATCTGTTTTTTGTCTTGTATTTATGAGTTAAACTGTTGTGCATGAGCTATGTGTATTTGAGAATGATTTATATGCTTCCGTATTGATTTTCTTAGCTTCATTTCATGTCTAATTTGGAGTGGTGTAGATGCATTTAATTAATTGTAATAAACATCTGTAAAATATGTATGTAAATCATGGTTGGAAGTTACAAGAATTTATTTAGATAGTTGAAATTCTGTTTTTGTAATTTTTCCGCACTATAATGTTCCTCAGTTCGGTTGGGGGACATTACATTATGGTATAAGAGAGTTTGGTTCAAACATTGGGCTTGTATGGGCTCGAACCAATGCGAATTTGATTTTTTTTTATTGTAGTTTTTGTCTGCGATGAATTTGGGGTAAAATGGTAAAAAATCATAGAGAAATCCCTAAATTCGTGAGCATGATTCGAGTTTAAATGACTTAGAGTTTTTTAAGAGGTTTAATGGAGCCAATTTGCAAAGTTGTAGAGCCAAATTCGACTTGGAATGGTCAAATTTCAAGTTTTAATGGTTGTTGTAGAGTTACAGGAAGTTTGATGAATCAACAACTGAGATTTCTTTTGATTTTGGGATCGACGACTGAGATTCATCATGATAAATTTAAAAATTCAAAAGGTTTCGACTGTTTGAAAGATTGAGTAAAACAATGTCTAGGATTCAATTTCAGAGGTTTGGAAAGTGGATCATATTGATGGTCTATATTCATTTTGGTCATTGGGAGGTCAGAGCATAATCGACGACCAAGATCATTTTGAGTGAGAGATCGACGACCCAGATTCACCTAGGTTTTTGTCAAAAACAATTAGTGTTGGAAATTGACAAGAGAAACAACTGAAGGCCGATTTTCGGGTTGATCGAAGTGGTGAAGAGTTCATTCGGCCAAAATAAATCATTGATGAACGGTGGTCGGGTTTCAATCGAATTCGGCAAAATGTTTTTAGTCATTGAGAGAAATCATCAATGGGTAGATGGTCAGGTGTCGGTCAAATCAATGAAGTGTTTTTCAAATGTACAAGATAAATATTTGATGGTTGATGGTCGAGTGTTGACCAAATTCGGTGAGGTGTTTAGGTCTTCCAAGAGAATCGACTGATGACCGATGCAAAAATGAGGGTGATGACATGTCATGCCATGTCAGCATGCATGTGTCATGTCACATCAGCCAAGTTGACACATAAAGATGACATGTCATGCCATGTCAACATCCATGTGTCATGCCATGTCAACAACCATGTGTCATGTCACATCAACAATTGCCATGTCAACCAAAAGTGGATGATGGTCGATGGATGGTTTGACTGAACTAGAGAAGTGTTTCGTCAATCGGTGGGGATGATTGATGGTCGATGGGTTGATGGTCGAGTGTCAGATAAATTAGTGAGGAGTTCCATTCTTCAATGAGAATCATTTATGGGCTATGATTGATGGTTGGATCGATTGTCTTAGCATGTGTGTGAAGCAATTATCAAGGAAATGGGCTGATGGACGACAATCAGGTCGACAGATTGGGAAAAGTGTTGTATTTGTCGAAGGAGAACATTGGTCACCAATGGAAAATGGAGCATGGATCAACAACTCAGATTACACCAGATTATGAGATCAATGACTAAGATTTAAGGGCTATTAATATAGTCAAATAGTCAATTTTATGCGAAATTTTGTAGTTTTTGAAGGTCATTAACTTACGAGGCGATTTTGATGCCCTAAATGATGTTTATAGCCAATAAAACCCACGAGAATAGAATATACCAAAGTACACTTGGTATTTGTAGCTTAAATAAAATAACTTGGAGAGAGATATCCAATGAGCTTAATTGTTCGCAAAACAAAGCTCGTATAAGAAAGTTACAGCCAAAAAAATAAGGGTAAAAGTTTGGCACCAGTTCAATTCGAGAGGGCATAAATCCATGCTCAAAAGTCCTTCTGGGGCTCATGAATAGTCTATGGAAACCCTGTGAACCACAAAATATATCCATGAAGACAGATTTCAGATATGGGTACCTGAAAAATGTGCAGGAATAAAAAGAAGACACCTATAACATATAGGGAAAAATGGGGGAAAAACAACCTAAACTTCTTCGGACCATAAGTTTCATCTCGGAGCTCATATTTGAGAAAAGAAATAGTCGTTAGAAATATATTGAGTATACTACATATTTCAACTCAGTATTTTGTTTTGGGCAATAAAATTTTCCAGAAATTAATAAAGAGGTCTGTAGCGATAAAAGAGTGGAAATTGCAACTTATAAATGTCGTAACTTTTCGTTCAGAACTTAGAATGATGCATGAGAACAACCGTTGGGAAGATGTTTTAGAGAGGAATGCATATAAGAAATCAGAATTTGAATTGACTCAATTTTTCCTTCATAAATTAAATAATAAATAACCTATATTCTAATGAATGAAATGTTTTATGCTATGCATGTTCTAACAATAATTATTGTATGCACATTTCTTGTAGAATTAGAGGTACATGAAAGAAAATTTATTTATTATATGAGGATTGGAGTTATGTAATACGATTTTGGATCTTACAGCCATGAGGAAGAGATCAAATTTCTGCATTTATCATGGAGAATGTTGAGGCTGAGTCAAATGGATGAAGAGATATGTAGGAGCTTGTCACTATGAGAAGCTTGCATAGGGAAGTGCAGAGCTATAGATATGATAATGAAGGGATTATGAAGGCTCAAGATGAGATACTTCAGATCTTAAGCATGTTTCATAAGAAAGTTAACAAGGACTATGGAACTAAGAAAGAATCTAGTGCTAGACAAGTCACAACATCCATATCCCATAACAAAAGGCATGATCATGGAAATGATAGGAAATCAAGAAACATGAGTAGGAACCATCATCCTCCAAAGAAATCCAGCTGAAGAAATCATGCAATTTCAGGGCCAGGGAGCAACCCAAGTGTGTCTCTTGTCCTAAGGTAAAGGAGAAGGCCTAAAGTAGATATCTTGCAAGGTGATCTCATGAAGATCAAGCCACCAACTTTCAAACGTGATCATAGGAAAGGGGAAGAGGCCAAGACCTAACTATTGGATATAAATAAATATTTCCAACTACAAGATTACCCCTCCCAAGTAGAATCTATAATTTCCACCTACCACTTGCAAGGAAAGGTATCCATGTGGTGGGATCAACTTAAGCAAGCCAAGGACCTTGATGAGAATATGATCTCATGGAGGTAGTTAAAAATATATTTTTAAGAGGAATTTTTTTCCTAGCATTAATATGAAAGGAATATGAAAGAGTTCTTTGAACTAAAGTTGGGAAGCATGGCGATGGATGAATATGAAAATAGATTATTTGAATTGTTGAAGTATTTTTACTTTATCAATGATTAGAAGGTCAAAATACAAAGGTTTCTAAGTGGGTTACCCTCCTTCTACAATGAAAAAATACAATATGATAACCCTAAGACTTTCGAGGAAACCATAAGGAGAGCAAGGCATATTTATGAGAAAAACAAAGGAAGGCTAGTTTTCCAAAAGGCTTGGAATGACAAGATGAAAGGGAAAATGGATCAAAGGAAGAAAGGTTTTAAGCCACCCTTTTTCAATAACAACACCCAAGAAAATAAAAAATTTAGTTAGCCCAAAATGAGCATAAGGATGCAGATTCATTTGGGAAAAGGCCAAGGCAGTAGCCTGTACAATGTTGGGGATGCGAGGGAAATCATTTATATAGGGGCTGCCCTCACAAAGGAGAAAGGTTGAGGACTATCCAAAACATTCAGGAGGATGAAACAATGGAAGACCTGGGAGGAAATATGTCAAGAATTTATGCATCCTTGGAAAACAAGCAAACATAATATCAATATCCCATGATTGAAGTGGAAAGTAAGATTGATAACAACCCATAACAATTTTAATTGATTATGGAGCTATCCATAGTTACATTAACTCTATTATAGTTTAAATATTTCACTTGCAAATAAGCAAGCATAATAAATAGTGCTTAGTTCAATTAGCCATAGGAACTAAGAGAAAGATCAACGTGTTGGTTAAATATTGTCCGATAGCTCGTCACAAAGGTAGATGTAAACATCATACCATTGGGTTCATATGATTTTCTAAATGGCATGGATTGGTTGGAAAAACACAAAGTTGTCCTAGACTGCTACAACAATACAATTACATGTCTTTATGAAGAAGGGAAACAAGGAAAAATTCAAGGCATTCCAAGAGTTGTAACTGTTAGAGATATTTCAACCATGCAATTGAAGAATAGTTTCTAGAAAGGATGTCAAATTTTTGCAGCCCATGTGGAAGAGGAAACCAAATATAAAGTGGAAAGCATTGAATACCATCCGGTCTTGAGGTATTTTGAAAATGTTTTTAGGGAAATTCCAATATTTCCACCAAAGCGAGACATTGATTTCTCTATTGATACGAGCACACTAGAATTGAGAGAGTTGCAGATGTAGCTTGAAGAGTTGTTAAACAAGGGGTATATATGCCCAAGTGTTTCACCATGGGGAGCACCATTTCTTTTTGTGAAGAATATAGATGGAACCTTATGACTATGTATTGATTTCAAACAACTGAATAAGGTCACCATAAAGAACAAATACCCTTTTCCAAGAATTGATGATTTGTTTGATCTGCTGAAAGGTGCAAAAATATTTTCCAAGATTGACTTGAGATAAGGCTATCATCAAGTGAGGATAAAGGAAGAAGACATCAACAAGGAAAAATTCCCAACAAGATATGGGCATTATGAATTCATGGTAGTGTCATTTGGACAATCAAATGCCCTAGTTGTTTTTATGTTCCTGATGAATGGAGAGTTCAGGGAGTACCTGGAAAAGTTTGTAATTGTGTTCTTAGATGATATACTCATCTACTCTAAGTCAGAAGAGAACCATGAGAAATATTTGAGAATGGTGTTTCAATTTCTAAGAGAGTGTAAATTGTATGCTAATGTAAGTAAGTGCATATTTTATCAAAAGAATATTCACTACTTGGGGTATATAATTTCAACATAAGGGATAGAAGTTGATCCTGAGAAGATATAGGCCATTAGAGGATGGCCAATGCCAAATAATGTGACAAAGGTTAGATCATTCATGAGTCTTGTTGGTTATTACCAAATATTCATAAAAGGATTTTCAAATACTGCAAGTCCAATCACTTCTTTGAAAAAGAAGGGAGTGAATTTCGAATGGACTTCCAAGTGCGAAGAGAGTTTTCAGTAGTTGAAGGAAATATTGACAAGTGCATCAATATTGAAAATTGTAGATCTAGATGAGGAGTTTTTTGTGTGCACTAATGCATGCAGGGAAGGGCTCGGTGGAGTCCTTAGTCAAAAAGATCATGTGGTATACTACAAGTTGAGAAAATTAAAGGAGCATGAGAGGAATTATGCTACCCATGACTTGGAATTAGCAATGATTGTACGTGCATTAAAAATGTGGAGACAACACCTCATGGGTAGGAAATTTGAGATAAGAACAAATCATTTTGGTCTGAAACATTTTTTTGGACAACCAACATTAAATTCCACAGAAACTAGATGGTTGGAATTTATGAGTGAATATGACTTTGAAATTAAGCATATAAAGGAAAATAAAAATTAGGTGGTTGATGCAATCAGTAGGAGGGCACATGAGAAGCATGTTGTGGCCATTATAATGTACATGATTGATCTGAAAGATAATATTTTTATAGAAACAAATTCAAATCAACAATATCTAAAAATAAAAGAGACATTGCAACAAGGAAAGTTTTAGCATAAATTTAATTTTTATGAGCTAAAAGGACATGGGATTCTCATGAATAAAGGCAAAGTATGTGTGTTGAATTCCAATGAGATGAAAAATGAAGTGTTGAAGGAAATGCATAATGTGCCATATGCTGGGCACCCAGGATATTAGAAGACAATTGTAGTCGTAAGAAGCCAATATTTTTGGCAAGAAATGAAGAAAGAAGTGGCTAATATGTCTAGAGTTCAAGAAAGTTTACATTGAACATAGACACCCAGTAGGGCTTCTACAAGCATTACCCATTCTAGAATGGAATTGGGAAGTTATTACAATGGATTTTATTGCTAAACTACCCAAAATAGTGAAGGAACATGATTGTTAGAAAAACAAGATCGTGGATAAATAAAATAAAATACATGTATAAATAAAACATAGAAGATACACAATACAATATAGACACAGATATACGTGGTTCATCCATTGTGGGCTACGTCCACCAAAGAAATGGTCAGTTCCTTCCTTTATTATTATCCAACAAATGAAGGGATATAACCTACAACATACCCACTGTAACTTCATCTTCTTTCTCTCACAATATCCTCTCTTAGAATACAATATTCACTCACTCACATAGTCACAATACAATTCCCTCATACATAAAAGAGGGGTGCATTCTAGGGAAAATGATATGGATTATTTTTGGAACGAAATGAGAACATAGATATAATAAATAAATGTATAGAGATATATCATATATCCAATAATATAACATATATTTATCAGATATATAATCATAAACACAGAGATACAGTAATACACAATTTCTATTAATGAGCGAAATCTACAAGACTGCAAAAATACAGAGTGAAAGTCTTGCTAGAATGGTGGCAGTTTATCTCTGAGAAGAGATGTGACGGTTACTTGCATTTACAAGAAGATAATTTTACAATGAGGCTCCAAAGGCATTTTTATCATAAATAAAACCCAAAACCCTAACCCCGAAAGATGAAAAGCCAACAATTTTGTGGACCCCGTTTTGGGTAGTTTGGTGTATCAACTTATCAGGGGCGTAACTTTGGCATACAATCTCCGTTTGCGGTGCACGATAAATGATTGGAAAGGTATTGTCGAGGAGATTCATTTTGGGGGATCAATCAAAGTCATTGACTATTATTGAGGTGCTCAATCTTGAAAAAACTTCATTTGGGCCCTCAAAATGGCCCCAAAAGTTTAGGAACTGAAAATATGGCTAAAAAGAGTAAGTTGCCAGGAAACTATTTTGAGCCAGTTGGAATAGATGGGTGGCCATTGATATCCAACTGGATCAGAAAAAAATCCCTAGAGTAACTTATACTATCAAATCTATGACCTTACAATGAACTGTCCAAATTGAGTATGAAATTACAATATTTTACAAGGCAATGTTTCCCAAAATTTCTCTTTGGGGTCACTGCTCTCCAATCCACTGCTAGGGAGGGGCTCAAAAAATTCTTGCCAACCCCCCTAGACCCCCCTGGAGAGATAAGTGGGGGGGAAATCCCTCCCACACCCCATGTCAGGTAATGGAGTCCAGACGTGGATGAAACAAGACTTGTGAATTAGGAAAATAATCAGGCTCCACAACCAACAATCTCCCACTTGGAGACTGATCACAACAACTCCATTTATATTGTACCTATTGGACTATGATAACCTTGGACCTACAAAATTTATCATATTCACCTTTATGCTTGAATACCAACTGAAACTAAGAAGGAACTCAATTTCTCCCTTGTTACTACCTTTGTTAACATGTCTACAGGATTCTGGCTAGTATGTATCTTTTCCAACTTCAGTTGTCCATCTTCCAAAATGGATCGTATGAAATGGTACAGGTGTTGTATATGCTTAGTATTAGAATGGAATGTTGAGTTCTTTTAAGGATGAATGACACTCTGGTTGTCACAATACAACCTTCTATTCTCCTTCTTATTTCCCAATTCCTCCATAAACATCTATAGCCAAATCATCTCTTTACTAGCCTTTATAGCAGCAACATACTCTGCTTCCATTGTTGAAAGTGACACAACCTTTTTCAGTTTTGAAATCTAACTTATTGTTGTTCCACCTACAATGAAAACATACTATGCGGTGCTCCTCTCAGTATCTTTATCACCTACCATATATGAATCAACATATCCATGTAGAACAATGTCTGAACCTCCAAAACATAATGCATGAGTAGCAGTACCTTTCAAATACATGAGAATCCACTTTACTTCCTCCCAATGTTCTTTACTTTGATTTTTCATATACATGCTCACAACTCCCACCGCATTTGCAATGTATGGTCTTGTGCACACCATAACATACATCAAACTGTCAATTGTTGATGAATAAAGGACCTTGTAATGCATTTTATCTGCTCCTATGTATTAGGGAACATTTCCTTGGTTAATTTTAAATGGTTGGCCAAAGTGTACTAACTAGTTTTGCATTATGCATTCTAAACCACTCCAACACCTTTTCGATGTACTCACACTAAGACAATGTCAATTTCTGATTTTTCTTGTCTTTTGTTATTCTCATACCAATGATTTTCTTTGCAACACCCAAATCCTTCATCGCAAATGAATTAGCTAATTTATTTTTGGGCACATTTATATCCTACATGTTAGACCCTGCAACAAACATGTCATCTACATACAATAACAAGATAATATAGCTTCTCTTTCCTAGCCTCTTAAAATAAACACAGTGATCAAAATGACATTTATTATAACCTTGTTCTATCATAAACCTGTCAAACTTCAAATACCAATGCCTTGGAGTTTTCTTTAGACCATACACGCTCTTCTTCAACCTGCATACCAAATTATTCTTTCCTTTGACCTCATACCCCTATGTCTGTTGCATATAAATATCTTCCTCCAAATCCCCATGGAGAAAAGTCGTTTTGCATCTAACTATTCAAGATGAAAATCTTCTATTCCCCAAAGACTTAAAATAGTCCTAATTGAAATCATTTTAACAACAAGATAAACTAATTCATCAAAATACATACCTTTCTTTTGTGCAAACCCCTTTACAACAAGTCTAACATTGTATCTATTTTTACCTCCACCTTCTTCCTTCAACCTATAAACCCATTTATTATGCAATGCTCATTTTCCTGCAGGCAACTAAACCAAATCCCAAGTCTGTTTTTTTACCAAGGAATCGATTTCCTCTTTCATTCCTTGATCCCACTTCTTTTTTGTGTGTATTTGCATTGCCTCTTCATAACTTTATGGTTTACCATAATTACTCAACAGTAAATAATATCATGAAGAAGAGTATCATTCAAGGGGTCTACTTAACCTGGTATATATTCTAACAACACTTGTAGGAGTTTGAGGTGCCTGCTGCTCTTGTTGTTGTATGTTTTTATTTTCTGGTACCTTTGGAATTTCTTTTTCTTTTCTTTCATCAAGCACTTTGTATTATGTGTTTTCATTTTCCTATTTCTTTCCATGCAACTGATCTCTATACATGACCTTTTCACTGAATACCACATCTCTACTCCTAATGATTTTATGATTTTCACAATCCCATAAGCGATAGCCAAAATAATTAACACCATATCCAATAAATGTACACTTCTTGAATTTTCCCTCAAACTTTGTTCTATTTTCTTTATCAACATGGACAAATGATTCACAACCGAAAGTCTTCATAAATGATTAGTTTACCCTTTTACCTGTCCATGCCTTCTCTAGAATGCCAACATCCAAGGAGGTTAAAGGAATTTTGTTTATTAAGTAAACAACATTATCTACAACATCTTCCCCAAAATGTAAGGGAAACCCAACATGCAATCTCATACTCCTTACACGTTCCATGACTATCTTGTTCATTCTTTCTGACACACCATTTTCTTATGGTGTTCCTGGAATTGTCTTCTCTCTATGAATCCCATGGTATGAAAAATAATTATCAAACTCCTTGCTTCAATATTCACCTCCATTGTCTTATCTTATACACTTCAACCTTTTTCCTGTCTCATTCTCAACCAAAATTTTCCATTTCTTAAAAGTGTCAAAAACATCATATTTTTGTCGAATGGAATAAACCCAAGTTTTTCTAGTTGCATCATAAATAAAAGTAACATAATAACAAGATCCTCCAAGAGATGATACATGAGTTGGTCCCCATACATCTATATGCACAAGCTCTAAATTTCCACTCTTCTTTTTCTTTCCAACCCTGAGAAATCTGACTCTCTTTTGTTTTACATAAATACAGTGTTCATAGAAATCCAAATGTATTGGTTTAAGATCATGCAAAAAATTCATTTTGTGAATTATCTGCATCCCCTTCTCACTCATGTGTCCAAGCCTATGATGCCACAATGTTGTATCCACTCTCGTAGAATATAAAGAGATAGAAGAGTCAACATTACCCGTACATAAATACAATGTACCTACCTTCTCTCCTTTTTCCATTACTAGTGAACCTTTAATGACCTTCCATGCCTTATCTGTAAATGTAGATATACAACCTTCAATTTCCAATTGTCTTGTTGAAATTAGATTTCTTATCAGATATGGTATATCTCTCACCTCTTTCAGTAACCATTGGTTTCCATTCTTTTTCTTTATTTGTACCTTACCCATTCCAACAATTTGACATGGTTCATCATCACCCCAAAAGTCCAACAATTTTTTCACTGTAGTGTTTTTTGTTGTAAGAGCCCGCATGTTATACCATTGTAGATCACTCTAAGCTCATGACTACATACCATTCATGAAGTGGAAAAGTTTGTCTTCTTTCGACATGTTCTTGATCTCCAATATGAGCCTTCTGAACTCCTTGATGTAGGATTGGATCTTACCAAGGTGCTTGAGAGCCAACAATTGATTCCACATGATCCATGCTTGGTTCCCTAGACAAAATTGTGCCTTTAAGGATTCCTTCATCTCTAGCACCACACTTACTTTTTCCCTCGTATGGATGAAGCTTCGTAATTGTTAGAAGAGATTGCTATTTCCCAGAAACAACCTTGAGTTGCTTCTCATGATCCTTCTCCCAACCAACCATTGGTTGATGAAGTGGTCGGTCCAATTCAATCCTCATTTGATCCCACTCTTCAAATGCACCACACTTACCTTTTTCCCTTGTATGGATTAAGCTTCACAATTGTTGGAAGACATTGCTATTTCCCAACAACAACCTCCAGTTGCTTCCCATGAGCCTTCTCCCAACCAACCATTAGTTGATGAAGTGGTCATTCTGATTCAATCCTCGATTGGTCTAACTCTTCCCTTAGAGAGTGAATTATATACCACTCATGTTCTTCTTGTCACTTCATATTTCTCTGGAAAAGCGGTCATTTTACACATTTCAATAGAACCCCCTCCAAGTACTGAGGGTATTTCCTTTGATTGGAATAGTCTGGTGGATCCTTGCCTTACTTCATACATGCCTTTCCAAATCATGGTGTAGGTTTGTGATAAGATCATGGTACATCACACTATTATTGACGAAGGCACTTCCATTGGTATACTATCCTCAACCACTTAGCAAGGTATTGGTTCCCCTTAGCTTGTGTCAGTGATCCATCATCTGTGGGATTTTAATAGAATATCTAGCAAACCTTTAGGGATCCCTCCTCGACTGTCCATCACCTTGGGAGAGAAAATTTCCTTTATTGATATTATGGTAGTCCAAGTCCCTTTGGACTTTAATTTTCTCCTTAGGAGATACTATTTTTACGCTATGATAGTTGTCGTGTCCAGACTCTTTCGAGTGATGCATTTTCCTCATAATGGAAAAATTGTTACCATTGACCAACTTTCGTTTGTTGGTCCTGATATGACTGTCAAACATTTGAATCCCATGAATGTTCCTTATATGAAAGTTGTATCCCCCCACCACAGGTTAATTATGTGGCATCATGTCCCATGCGTTCAACTGCTGATGAGAAGGAGCCTCTCACTGAATGCTCAACTTCTTTAGAATTAGATCCACTAGTTGACATGGTGAACCCTTCAATGGGGGTTTTGGAGCTTGATATTCCTCTCATTACCCCTATTGAGTTCATTGACATGTATTCCTCCCAAATCATTTTTCTTCCTTCTTATGAAGACCTCTTGGAATCCATGATAGAGTGTCATGAGCATTATTCTTATCCTATGTCAAGATCATTAAAAAATGAAACAAAAGACTATGAGCGTAGTTCCTTTCCTGTGTCAATCTTGTTAAAAAATGAAACAAATGACTTTGAGTATAGTTCCTTTCTTGTGTCAAGATCATTAAAAAATGAAATAGATTACTATGAGCATAGTTCTCATTTCTATGTCAATCTCGTTAAAAAATAAAATAGACGGTCAGTAGCATAGTTCTTTTCTCGTGTCAAGCTTGTTTAAAAACGAAACAGATAACCATTAGCATAGTTAATTGTTTGTGTCAAGATCATTAAAAAATGAAACAAATCCCCCCCAATTGAGTGGATTCTTCTAATAAATTGCATACATGAACCTTCATTTCATTTTCCTGTGTTAGTTCATCCTCTTTCTTCCTCCCTAGCTAGTGAACCTATTCCTATTAGTATCGATGAGTCATTTCGTGTGCAGAGGAAGAGTAAGAGGACGAAAGGAAGCTTGGGGGTCATGTCTCTAGCCTCTAGACATCATGTTGGAGTTAAGATGCTAGCTTCTACTGATCATGCTGGGGGGAAAGTACCAATCTATGAACATCATGTTGGGAAAAAAGTCTGCTAATGAGTATCACCTGAGCATAGTTTCATTCTCTATTTCAATATCGTGTAAAAATTAAATAGACACCCCGAGCACAATTTCAGTCTCTGTTTCAAGTTTCTGTAAAATTGAAATAGACACCTCAAGAACAATTTTATCCTCTGTTTCAAGATCGTGTAAAAATGAAGAAGACACCCGAGCACAGTTTTATCCTCTGTTTCAAGCTCATGCAAAAATGAAGAAGACACCTCGAGCATAGTTTCACCCTCTGTTTCAAGCTCGTGTAAAAATGAAATAGACGCCTCGAGCACAATTTCATTCTTTGTTTGAAGCTCGTGTAAAAATGAAAGAGAAACCCCAAGCATAGTTTCATTCTATGTTTCAAGCTCGTGTAAAAATGAAGTGGAAACCATGAGCATAGATCATTCTCTGTTTCAATCTCATGTAAAAATGAAGCAAAAACCCCGAGCACAGTTTCATTTTCGATTTCAATCTCATGTAATAATGAAACTGACCTCAAGCACAATTTATTTTCTTGTTTCAATCTCGTTAAAAAATGAAACCAACCTTGAGCACGATTTATGTTCAGTTTCAATATCTGTTTCAAGCTCGTATAAAAATGAAACAGACACCCTGAGAACAATTTCATTCTTTGTTTCAAGCTCGTGTAAAAATGAAACCAACCCCAAGCAAGATTTTATTCTTTGTTTCAAGCTCATGTAAAAATGAAGCAAACATTTTGAGCACAGTTTAATTCTCTTTTTCAAGCTCATGTACAAATGAAACAAACACTATAAGCATAGTTTCAGTCTATGTTTCAATCTCGTGTAAAAATGAAATAGACACCTAGGGCATATTTTTATTCTCTTTTCCAAGATCATGTAAAAATGAAACCAACCTCGAGAACAATTTCATTTTCGGTTTCAAGCTCATGTAAAAATGAAACCAACCACGAGCAAATTTTTATCCTCTATTTCAAGCTCATGTAAAAATAAAACCAACCCCTAAGCAAAGTTCATTTTTGGTTTCAATATCGTTTAAAAATTAAACCAAAACCTCGAGCAAATTTTCAGAGGATGGTTTCAAGCTCGTGTATAAATGAAACCAACCCCGAGCAAAGTTTCATTTTTTATTTCAAGCTCATGTAAAAATGAAACAAACCTCGAGAACAATTTTATCCTTTGTTTCAAGCTTGTTTAAAAATGAAACTAACCTTGAGCACAGTTTTATCCTCTGTTTCAATCTCGTGTAAAAATGAAACCAACCGCGACCATAGATTCATTCTCTGTTTCAAGATCGTGTAAAAATGAAACCCACCTCGATCACAGTTTTATCCTTTGTTTCAAGCTCATGTAAAAATGAAATCAACCCCAAGCATAGTTTTATCCTCGGTTTCAAGCTCGTTTAAAAATGAAACCAACCCCAAGCATAATTTCATTCTCTCATTCAAGCTCGTGTAAAAATAAATAAGACACCGTGAGCATAGTTTCATTCTCCGTTTCAATCTCGTGTGAAAATGAAGCAGACACTTCGAGCACAGTTTCAATCTATATTTCAAGCTCGTTGAAAAATGAACTCTTTGGAGTCTCCTTTAAGTTCTTTTCAGAGTCTCTAAATATCAAAATATTGTCGAGTGAACTTGTTTCCTTTCACACTCGTTAAAAGGATTTGAAAGGGAATCTATTCGGTGTAAGTTTAACCCTTTTTTTGACCGAATCGATTAATTATGAAAAATGAATAGTCTAGTCAACCTCAACTAGAAGAGTTCTCCCTTGTATTGTTTTATACTTTTTCAGGCTCGAGAGACTAAATTTATGAAAAAGAACAACCTTAGAGTCTTCTTAAGTTCTTTTCATACTATCTAAACATGAAAATACCACGATTTTATCTTCTCTGGTATCGTAAAATTATATAGTGAAGGACCCATATGGGATTGAACCCCTCCTTCTTTAGGTTTGTTAAACATGTGATGTGGAACTCATCGAAGATGAGCTATAATGAGCATTTGTTACCCTCCTCAAGCTCGTTAAAAACAAAGAGGTACTTGTCGTTCATGGTGGGGAAACAAATTGAGGGAAGTGGGTCAAGTTTTGGAAAGTTTTATGGTAGTTGTTTGTGGTCGGCTTTGAACACGACACTTGTTTGCATCTTGTCTTACAGTTGGGTGTTCTTCTTGTCTCTAAGTCATACCAATCATGTGAGTCATTATACTCCTTTGACTCACCTAAAGAGTTCCCTAGTTATCGTCACACTATTATTTGGTCTATCTCTTAGTCAAGTCAATGCTGCCAAGTCACTTGTCGTGCCTCACAATGTTCAAGGGAAGTTTCAACCCAAATCAACCACTCTGCAGTATTACCAAAATTCATCCTCATATTGGTTTCTACTCATGTGATACATCATCTTACATCACTTTCATGTGTCATTTTTGTGTTGATGATGGGGGATACATCATGGCCCTCCTTCGACGAGTTTGTTCCGGTCGAATTCGACACATTATCCAGAAACTAGACTTAGAAACCAATTAGTACCTTGTAACCTGCATGCCTCAATGACAGGTCTCATCGCCTTCAAAAATAGGTTTACATCATTGGAATCTGATCGAATTATTCCATGAATTTTCAACTTCATCTCATTTGTTCACATTTTTTGGAATGTACTATTGTACCTTGGGATTCATTGTCATCATTGGTGATTTCCCTCACACTTGTTAACAATATACATCAATGAATGGTAATCAAGTGGTTTCTACCATGTTTGACATCGGGACATCTATTCACATGGATAGAATCGTACCATTTTGGGATCGAGATGAAGACCCTGGGAACCCCTTAGGCGCTCACCTATGTTATGTTCCTTCCCCAAGTTGTGATGGAGATTATTTGAGTACTTAGTAGATTCCAATATGGTCATAATGTTGGTGATCTCAATGATATGTATGGTGTCACATAGATCCACTTTGTATTGGTCCATCACTATGTTTTTTTCATATTGTAGATCCACTTTGTATTCTTTAGTGGCTACGACCTAATCAAGTCATGGAGGTATGGATCCACATTGTATTTTTTGTGGCCATATCCTTTGTCAGTACTTTCATGTATCCGCAATGTATTGGTCGACGGTCATGCTTTGAACCAATTTATTCAGATAATATAAGGTATGTCTTCCTTGGGGATGATACATATATATATATATTTTATGTTTGTTTGCAAATTTCTCCAGGCTATCCTACTCCATCGTTCTTTCATTAATAATTTTTTAAAGTGTTTCGACCATCAGTTTCTCCTCTAAACTAACAGTTTAGGGGGCATCTGTTACACACCTAAATGTCACACTTAAGTGTTGCAAGTGTTGTATGCACCTTACTAAGTGTCACATGCACTTTATCAAGTGTCATATGAACCTTTCTAAGTGTCACATCTTTTACACCATGGAAGAACATTTGTCATAATCCCTAAGTCATTATGGAGGATAAAACCCATCACGAGAAGGTCGAAACAATGCCTTTTACCTTGATATTTTGAACATTTTTGAAGGTCAACACTCTCCTTCCTATGTATAGCGAGCGTTGAACTCTTGTCAGTATTGCGGTGCATTGAAGTGTTTAGAGTAATTTGCAACTAATCCACCTTATTATAAGGGTTAGTTCTGAGAGGATGAGGTCAAGGATTCAAGTCATATCTCATGGCTCCATATTAAGTAAACTCAATATCCATGAGATACGCTAAATCCCAACTTATGGAGATAAATACTCAACCATTTCCCAAAATACTTCATGGTGGTTAAGCCTCCAACTCCTATATAATGAGGGAATTCCAAAGTGAAAAGGGGGAAAGAGAATTGAGAGCATCATATTTTTTTTATCTTGAAGCATTCAAGAATGGGATGGATAGGAGAGATTTGGAAGAGCTACTGCAACATCAAATTTGATTGTAAGTTCTTCATTATTCCTTTCCATTAATACATAACTTGGCCTATTCCCTTCATGTTTTGTGTCACTTGTTACATGCATGTCTATTGTTGTTAAAGTCATCATAGATAAATCTATTGTCACCTAACAATATAGTGTAGAAGAAGGAGATTTCTCTTGTTCCTTGCAGGTCTTTTCTTGCATCCAGGAGATTGGTCAATAAGTTCAAATACTAGAGTAGTGAGGAAAACCATCGTGAAAAGGTAAGTCATATATCTATTTCCTCTTACTCTGATTGTTGAAATATGTCTAAAGGGAAAGTAGTTACCACTTGTTTTCCTTTTGTCTTGGATCAAAGAAGGGGTATTGATCCAAGGGGGATTTCACCTGTCCATAGGGGAAACTTTACCATAACATCCTCGTCTAAAATTTTGTTCAACTTCTCCAAGTACTACTCAATGTCCCAACAAAATTTTCCCAACAACTTAGCATTGTGAGTATCATCATATGGCTTGGGTTATTTTATATTGATCCTCATTGGCATGATAAAATACCTTTGTTCATGATCCAAAGCTCATTTTAATAATGTGATGGTGTCATCTTGGTCCTTCAACCTATATGTGATTACGAAAAGTGCATCCTACATTTCCTTGAGTCTATCCTAAATGTCGTTGGTCAAGGTTCCTGTCATCACATCTACAATTTTCTAGAAATATCGAACGCCTTCATTAAACCCATGATTCATATTTTCCATCCCATCCTCCATCCATCCGACCTTTGTACCATGATGGCACAATGCATCCATCATCTATTATACAATCCTCTCTAAGATAACGGGTCATTCCTTCATTTTGATGGTCCTGGGATTCCTCTTGGTGTCACTTCCATATACATGTAACTTATCCATGGATGGCCCTCCTAGTATCTTCACTTTACTTGTGAATGGTTCATCCAAGGAACCCAATATTTTGTCTCAAAACTTGTCCAAAATTATATGATCAACTCTGTGGTAACCTCTATGATTGGGTCCGCGACAAGTTCTACGAATGTCTGCATTTTCCAAGAGACAGTTTCACCCTTAGAACTCCATTATTTTCCTTCTTAATGGGTGCACCCATTTTTATTCACAAGTCATGTATTTTTTTGCAACTTGTCCCTATCAAAACCCACTAAGTATACACTCATGTTGCTTATGCAATGGGTCATTCCTTCAAACCCTCACTATTCATATGCCTAGACTATTTCACAAATAAGTGCACCCCTCCACAATTTTTCTGACTGTAATAGTGGAGAAGAGATAAATGTGCTCTGATACCACCTATCACTAAGGTGACAGTGTGGTGAATATCTCACCAAAATTCCTCTCAAATACTTCCATGAAACCACCTGTCACAACCCCACAGGACGCATGTTTAATATTGCGTTTATTCACCTCCTAATGGTGTGTAGCACTATTATGGTTCTTACTTGGTTTCTTGGAACACCAAGAATAATTCTTCTGGACTAGACCTCTTCACCTAGAGAATACCCATACTCCATTCTAGGCTACCGACAATTCATACTCCTACTCTAGTGCAAATCTTGTATACTTAGACAATTGTTAACATAGTTTAAACTTAGTCTTATATAAGCATACATTCCATGAACTCGAGAAACCAAGAGAACAACTGTAAAAAAAAGGATTACAAACACAAAAGTAGTGTGGGTGACATAAACCATTCCTAACACTCAACTAAGTCTTTGTTATTGTGAAACAGTTACAATATGACCACTATTGGCTCGTTTTACAAATTCGACAGAGTCACATGACTTACCTTACCTCACCAAGACACTCAAACATATTCATCACACCAAGACACTTTGTTACAACTATCTCTAAAACTTTCTATGGTGCACCTTAGATGTGCCCAACACCTCATACTTGTTATCCCTTCATTTCTGTAGACTTTCATCAAGATAGCATAGATTTTGGTTCTACCTCACACATGCCTCCAACATACCTGTGTTTCCACACTTACCCAAAACCTCCCAAAGCATCCCATTATTAGCTACCTGTCTTCCATATTGACAACTCAACATAAGTTCATTTCCTCAGACTTTCCTCAGACTTTTTCTCCAAAATTATTACCAATACTCTGTGCATTCCTATCATTATGTGCCCTTGATCTTATAGGAACTCCAAGGGTCACTTGTGTGAAATTTCATGTCTCTTGGGTGTGTCGCACCCCTCCATGAAATTGCACTCAAATGACTCGTCACGTCCCTCTATGGACCTAGTGTTCCCATCCAATCTTGTGTGTCTATCAACCATTGTGTCTCTTGGACCAATGCACCCCATCCTTTGGAACACACCCCTTGTCTTGTGTGCTCTCTCGTTTTGATCGTCACGACTCCTCGCGGGTGTGCCGATGGGGTCATCCAACCTCTCCAGTGCACCCATGTTACTAAGGGTAGACAAGTCCACTCTTTATGCATGCTCCCAAGTTGCCCCATCCTTTCCTAAACACAACCCAAGTCTCCATAATTCATCCTAATGAAAGTAAGGTATGTTCCCCCTTGAGAGGATCACATGTCACCATTGTGCCCCAAGGTGCCCCTGCTCACACCCAAACTTCTTCATTTTCCCAACTGATCGTTTGTTCCTTGTACTCTTTGATTGTTCAATCATCAAAGCAGCACACACTATCAGTGGGTGTCATGGGAGACCTTACAGGTAGCACAACAAATTTGGAGGACATGCTTTCATGACCACCCACATATAAGATTACATCTTTGGGAACTCTCATGCACATTGAACCTTTTAACAGTGATGCATACATAGAGGCATACATAGGAGATGAGGACTTTGAGAAGGTGTTTCAACAACTATAGGGACAAATTCTTATAGAAAAAGGTGAAAACAATATTACTATCATTTCCAAAATGACATACTATATAAGATTGACAAGCTTTGTGTTCCTAAATGTGAATGATTTCATATTATCGGAGAGGCTAACAAATCCAAGGTTCCAAGACATTTTGGTGTTGGGACGATAGTTGCCAACTTACAGAGGTGTATGTACTGGCCAATAATGAAAGAAGATGTACATGGTATATTAGAGGATGTATAATTTGTTGTACCAGGAAGCCCAGTAACAGAAAACAAGGAATATACCATCCCTTACCTATACTCACTAGACCCTGGGAAATAATTTCTATGGATTTTTTGGGTGGTTTCCCAACTACATAGAAGAGACATGACTATTTATTTGTGGTAGTTTAAAGTTTCAACAAAATGTGTATTCTCATTCCTTGTAAAAATACCATCAAGGGACAAGAAGCAACAAACCCGTTCTTTGAACAAGTCTGGGTGCACTTTGGGATACCAAGGAGCATCATCTCAAACAAGGACACCAAATTTCTTAATGCCTTCTGGACTAAATTATGGGAGAATATGGACTCTAAGCTTAATAGGTATACAACTTTCCATCCATAGACAAATGGGAAAATAAAATTATTCAATAGGACTTTGCTGCATCTTTTGAGGGGTTTCAATCATAAGTATTCTAGGACATGAGATGAAAATCTAATCTATATACAACACTCTTATAACATAGAAGTCCACACTTAAACTAGTAAGTCATCTTTTGAAACTTTCTTTGTATATTTTCCACCTTCACCCTTATATGTTGTATAGGACAACAAGGCGGAGTGATGGAGGACATCATAGGAGATGGATTAAAATAAAATAAAAAAGTTGACAAGATCAGGAAAATCCATTTGCAATTATAGGAGGCACCAAACAAGTCACAAAAA